>CAUYQG010069241.1:0-12890 GCA_963574415.1 Tarsius wallacei
TAGCATATACACAATTTAAATATTTTATGGATCAAGAAAATTGGAAAAGAATTAAAGATAAAGAACAAAAAAGCTCTCTATTTAAACTTATACAATCCTGAAAAGGTCTTAAGTGAATATTTTTGAAAGAATATTTTTAAATGTCTTTTAAAATTTTGACTATATGGTATTCAGACGGTCTGTATAAAAATTTGCTTTGTGGTCTAGAGTATGGCCCAGTTCTTAACTAATTTATGTTTTCTTAAAAGATTGTGTTTTCTAATGATTGGTTAGTAGATTGTGTTTTCTAATGGTTGGTTAAAAGATTGTGTTTTCTAATGACTGGTTCAGTTTTCACTTATATTGTTTAAATGTGCTTATACAAATATTTGCCTTTTTGTATCAATCAATCACTGAGAGATTTGTTAACACTTCATTTTTAAGACGGGTTTGTCACTTTTCTGTATAATTCTTCAAATTCACTAAAATTATCCTGAGTCTATTATTATATGGCTTTTCTTAAATAATAAAGATTATTTTAAAAATATACATTTTGTATTAAAAAAATTTTTTTGTTTTTTGAGTTGGAGTCTCACTCTCGCCCAGATTGGAGTGCAGTGGCCGCTCCCGGCCACAGCGGCCTCTACCTGCTGGGCTCCGGCGACTCTTCCGCCTCAGCCTTCCAAGCAGCTGGAACTACAGGCGCACGCTATCATGCCCAGCTAATTTTTTTTAAAAATTTTTTTATTGTAGAGATGAGGTCTGGCCAAGTTGCCCAGGCGGGTCTTGAACCCGCGGGCTCAGGCAATCCACTCACCTCAGCCTCCCCAAGCGAGGGATTACAGGCTGAGCCACCGAGCCCAGCTTGCATTAAAATATTTTATCTCATTTTATATTTCTACTACCTATTCTACAATATATACTCATATTTATATATATGCATATGTTTTGATTCTTTTTGGATATTTGTGTTTCATTATTGTTTAGTTATATCTTTGCAGTTAATTCTGTCTGTAATTTTGAGCTTCTTTTTTTCCTCCCTTTTTGTTTTCTATTTAAGTATTCCTCAATCTCTTTAATTTCTCTATTTGAAAGATATACATCCTATGTCTATATATCAGTGACTCAACTTAATTTTGAAAATTGCTCCCAATGATACAAAGACCTCCAAGTCATTTAGTTATAGTTATGCCTTCTAAAGAAATGACTTAGAATTTTAGCTGTACCTTTAATGTATTGCTGAATTATTCATTGTTAGAGTTATTGTTTACATGGTTATTTCCAGCTTAGGTTTATCTACTTTTTACCAATTTCTTTGCTCACCTTACTGCTCTCGTTCTATCTTTTATGTTAAATAATCTTTTTCCTGAAAATATTCTTAAGAAATTTTTTCAACAAAAAACTGTAAGTAGTAAGTCTTTTCAGGTTTTGTATATCATAAAATGTCTTTTTTTCACACTCATTTTTGAGTAATTTTTTAAAAATTTTGCCTCATCACTATTATTTTACTTCTTCGTGTCTAGTTGTCGCTTTTAAAAAATTGCTTGCCAGTGTAAACTCCATTTATTTCTAGGAAATATGTCACTCAGTTCTAGTTGCAAAGAGTTTGCTCTGTGTGTTTGGTATCTGTTTAAGTTTTTTTGTTTCATTTGGTGAGAACAATTAAGATCTACTCTCTTAGCAAATATGGTATACAATGCCATATGTTAACTATAGTCACCATAGGGGAATGTTTGTATGAACTGTCAGTGAAGTTCCAGGTGGTCAAGTCTTGCTGTGTATTACGAGTTCGCTTCTCCAGGTGTCTTACATCAGCAATTCTATGGCATTTATTTTTTATTTTCCTATAAAAACCAACAGCTAGCTTCTGCAAATGTGGCAGTTTTGCACTATCCCTCATGCAGTCACATGTTTTCTGCACTCTGCAAACTTCCACAAGACTTAGGAATTTAACGCACTGCAACCGATACACCAAGATCTGGCTATTCCAGGGAATGGGATGTTCTTTTTTTTTCTTTTTTTTTTCTTTTTGAGTTGGAGTCTCACTCTGTCGCCCAGACTGGACGGCCACCGCAGCCTCGACCTGCTGGGCTCCGGCGATCCTTCCACCTCAGCCTTCTGAGTAACCAGAATTACAGGCGCGTGCTACCACGCCCGGTGCATTTTTTTGTTTTTTTGATTTATTGTAGAGATGAGGTCTCACCAAGTTGCCCAGGCGGTTCTCGAACCCGCGGAGCAATCCACTCACCTCAGCCTCCCAAGGCACGGGATTACAGGCTGAGCCACCGAGCCCGGCTGGGATGTTCTTCATACAGTATTGGGAATGCTGCTCTCTTGAGAAGTACTTTGCGCTAAGCCTGATGTTTACAAATGTAGATACAATTGATGCCTGCAACTCTGCACTTACTTTTAATACTCCATCAACAATGTAGATGAGACTCCTTTTCCAACTGCAGCCATCAAGCTAATCAGAACTTCATAAAGCTTTAGTAAATTACAACTTAATGCATTGCTCCAAGTATTAATGCCATTAAAACTACTTCAATTATTGTCAAAATAAATCCTGAATTGGGGATGGGGAGAGGATGTTTTTCCAAAAGAGTATCATTACTTTTTTTCATTTTTTTCAAAAGCATTTTTGGGGATGGTGGAAGAGAATAACTGGATCTTCAACAACAGTTGGGATAAAACAAATCAATATCACTTCAACCTAGAGTCTTATTTTCACCACCCCTGGCAGCCTTATTTCTTAGCCTGTGATTGAGGATCAGTGCAGGAGCAAGCAGTATGGCTTACCTAGCACGCCCTACAGTGTGCTTACTATGCAGATGCAACTTTAAGACGTCTTTATTAGCATCTTATGTATGTCCACTGAAGTTTAGCCCTTATGGATTTCCCAGTGTCACCATCAAGACTTATTCTCTACTTCAGTTGAAAATTACTTTCCTTCATTTTTGTTATTTCTGTGTTTATTTTTAGTTTTTTTTTAAAGAGGACAAAATTGAAATATTTTTATATAACCTTTACATAGAAGTAACCCTCTAAGTTACTTAAAATGTGTGTGTGTGAGCATGTGTGTAGTAATATTGTGTTTGTTGGCTTCTTTTTAGTATCTTGCCACTAAATCAAAAGGTGGCACATGTGTACTTTTCTGTTAATTAAAAATATGTCTGGATATGGAATATGTGGTATTAAAAATTAAAACATGTTGCTTTCTTTATAAAACTATTGATTTATTTTGTGAAATAAAGTATAATTTCAGAATATGTTTAAATCAGTGTAAAGACATCTAACTACTTCTAATCCTGCTCTCTGTCATTTTCTCAGAGAAAATTAGTAACATAATATCAGCTTCACCAACTCAAAATTTGCAATGTGTTACTTCTGCTTGATCTCAAAGTGTTAGCTTATTTTATTGGTGGGCTTTACGGTCTTTGTTTCAACTAAGTTATTTAAAATTTCAAAATCAAGTGGTTTAATAAGTTAATTATCATCTAGTTTTCTGGTAGAACGACTCTTACTCAGGGTGCTGGAGATGATATCATTTTGTAGCCTTAAGATTCAAATCAAAGACAAAATAAAGCAGACTGAATTCTTCATTGCTTTCTCTTGACCAGTTGACATTTTCATCCAGTCAGGAACACTTTAAAGCCAGTACTTTTGGCCAGAATAAGCACAAATCATGGTACAATTGGACTGCTATTTTAAAACCAGAAAAGAACACTCAGGGAGCCATAAACAGCTGAGATAATTGAAACCTTGTTATCAGCATCAACTCTGTTCCAGCGTTATTTTATCAAACCAGAAAGCCAACACTTGTGCTTTGCAGGAACTACAAAATAAAAATGGATCTGTTATGCATACATTCTTCATAGGTTCTGGCTTCAACTGACCCAACTAGATCCAACTTGTACCCAGTAGTATGACCTGATCATGTTCCTGCAGCTTCCTAAATAGGATTTTTCTGTTTACGGTTTTATTTCTCTAGTAACTTCTAGATAGTCTTATTAATCACACTTCACTTTCAGCTGCTTGATTTACTATTTTTAGAATTCAGTCTTTTTTTCTGAAACTCTATATTAAGAGACCCCTATTGCTGGCATCTTCTTTTGTTTTTCTCTGGCATCAATCCTCTGTCTTTATAATCATACATAACCTATGATTTGAACCCAGTTATTCATCAAAAACTTGCAAACACTTCCTTGTATCTTCATTCACCTTCTCTTCCTGTAACCGAGAATTTCTATCCCAGCTTTTAGCCTTTTTCTCTCTTTGCCTACACTTTAAAGATTTATTTTTTTTCTTTCTTATCTAATTGTGGACTTCATTGAGAGATTCTTGAGACTGATTTTGTTATAGCAGAGTCTGGAGATCCCATGGCAGAATTCTCCATTGCTCACAATTAGGACTATATTAAATGATCCTCCAAGTGGACGATGATGTGAGACCACCATCAAAGCACAAACAGCTCTCTATACCGCTCCCAAATATTCCATATTTCTTTCTTTCCCTTTGAAAATCCTCTATCTTTAGCCAAAATTTTGAAATGATTTCTTTGAGGTATGGATCTGACCATTTCCCTATGTGCCGGCTTTTAGAATAAAGTCACCCTTCTGGTACAACATCGTGTGCTCGTTCATTTTGGCCTACAAGCAACAAGCAGAAGAGCTTGCAATCTGCAACATTCCCATCCTGCTAATTCACTTTCTTGTCTTCTTACATGCTTTTCCAATTGGACATTGCCAGTCATATCATTATTCTAGAAGGAAGCTTCTCCATCAACAATGTAAAGGAGACTCCTTTTCTAATTGTAGCCATTGATCTAATCAGCACTTCATAAAGCTTTAGTAAATTACAACTCAATACATTACTCCAAGTACCATTCAAACTACCTCAATTATCTTCAAATTAAATCTTGGCGTGGGGGTGGGGAGAGGGTGCTTTTCCAAAAGAGTACCATTACTTTGTTTCATTTTTTAAAAAAAGCATTTTTGGGGATGGTGGAAGAGAATAACAATTTCAACAACAGTTGGGTTAAAACAAATCAACACCACTTCAACCTATAGTTATAAGAACGCCTGATGAACATGTACACTGACTTTAAATGACAGCATAGCTTCATACAATTTCTCTTTCTGATAACATAGATTTTTTAATCCAAAGAAGAATCTCCTGTCAGATGGCTTGTATTCCACAAGTGGCTTTAGAGATTGGCGATTTTGTATCGGCATTTACAGTAACTAGAGAAGAATTATTGCTTCCTTAACTTTGTGGCTCTGTCTGTCGACAGAAAAAAAATAGCTAAAAAAATCAAAGCCAGATGGTTCTGGAGGAAATGCCTCTAATGCTTCGGCTGTTGTTAAGACACCCCGGGGGGAGCTCTTTTATGGCTGGTCACCATGGCCTTGCTTTCCTGGCCCATCTGCTCTCTAGATCTTGTGTAAGAGCACTCCTGGTAACTTTGAGCAGCAAGGTAGCTTGTTCTGGCTTAAAAAATTAAAACACTTTTGGACATAATGAGGAAAGAACAGACAATTCAATATCACGAACGTGCTTTAATAAGGCCTCAGCTAAAACAGAAGGGAGAAATTTGCGACAAATTGATAGACCATTTTTAAGTCAGCAGAACAGTCTTCTTTTTCTTTATAAGAAGTGATTGGCAACGAGAAACCTAGAAAAGCTGTGAAAATCAATTTCCTTGTCCAGAAACCTGCAAGAAATCATCTTTTATAATTTTACCAAACTATTTCACTTGCATGAGAGTGATAAGGCATGGGGGTAATAGTCTTTACGATCTACCAATTCTTTCATTTCAATGAGTTTAATAGACTACATTGTTAAGAATAATGGTTAATACTGTACTTGCATTTTAACTAGAAATTTAAGTTTTAAAATCTTGGTCACATTCATTTCTGTGACCAAGAAATGAATAGCCATCATTCCAATTATATTCATTTGGATGTGTTTGGCAGATTTAAGTACACAATGTTGAATACAGTACAGAGTCATGTATTTGTTGTCTCATGGAAAGGTGATCCACACCATTTTGCAGGGTTGTGTCACTGATCCACAGGCACGTAAATGAAATAAGTAAAATTAGTGTCTGTCTTGGTTAGACCTTTCTCTTACTAGAGGCTATGTCAAGGAGGCAGTATCCCTCCTCCCCTTACAATCTTATAGACCTACTTCATTCCTAGACAACTGTGGCAGAGCTTTAAAATGACTGTGACTCCTAGAAGGGCTTCTATTTTGGAATTCTTAGAGACCAGATTTCTGTCCTTCCTGTAAATGACAGAGTCAATTATTTGTTGAGAAGTCATGTTGAGTGGCAATACATGCCGAATGGTTGTGTAAAGTAAAACTGATAAAACTTCTGAGACAAAAAATATTAGAAAAAAAAAGATGGTCAAAAGGGCCTATTTTTGACAGGGGTAATAGAAGTTAGCACGTGCATATGTTGAAGGCAGCAACATACAGAACTTCTTTGTGGTTTCACAGGAAAAGGTGGCAACCCAAACTCAGCATGATAGCAATTATGTATAAAGAATAATGCATTCTCAAGTTCAGTGTGATAGTGTTTATATTTTTAGGTACAGTGTGATTCTTAACTTTGTTGGGTTAGTAATTAAAATTAAGGTAGGTGCATGAATAATTCATGATGAATGAAACTGGCTTGTATATAAAAATGACACTACTAGTCTGTTATTTAGGCATTAAAAAATTTGCTCTCTACTTTCAGGTATTCATTACCTCCAATGAAAAGTGTTAAAGAGCACACTTTTTAAAGCAAATGTAAGTCTGTTTTTTGAAACATCAGTGTAGTTGAAATTCATTGATTTGTTTCCTTCCAGCAACTTCCAATGGAGTAATCATTGTTGAAGCACAGATCAAAGTAGAATCCTGATGTAGTTTTATTAATGTCACATTAAGAAGAATTTTGGAAGATGTTTGTAATTATTTCAATGTGCAATAATCAATTTTAACTTAGGGTAATTTAGTATTTCTTTGTAACATTAAAGAGTCTTGAATTAAATTTTAAATATTGAATATATATTTAACACTTCAGAATAAGAGTAGCTATATTTAGGTTATGTTTTTGGTTGAAATATCACATTTAAGACAGAAGATGCGTTGTCTGGTCTTGTCATTTTATAGTTACCTTGTGAAAGATCATAGAACACTGTAATAGGCAGATTCAGGATTCTGCCCACGTGTCTTGATTCTGTCAGGTCTTCCTCCAAACTCTGACTGCCTCACTGCAATTCATGTTTAAGTGGGGCACTGTTCTTGCTATAAGCAGCAAGAGTCAACACACAGCCACACACACACACACACACACAAAATTTAATTATATAATCTTATTCAGTGTCCTTGTATTACATTACGCTACTAATCCTGCTAAGCATAGTTTAGTGTCTGATCCTCTTGAATGAGACCTTTGTTAATAATTTTCCATGGTAACTTACTTGATCTGGGAAATTTATTCCTCTCATTTGGGATATTATTTCCGTAAATCTAGGATGTGTTGATTAATTCCTGGCTCTGTAGCTATAATGAACTATGCATAACATCTAAACAAAATTAGTAAAGGCTCAGGAACAGTCTCTTGCCTGCATATCGTATACCATTATTTAAAGAACACTAAGCCTACTTATAAAAATGAGACTATAACAACAATATTATTTAAGATATAAATTTAATCTTCGGTTCGTTATTAAAAGAAGCCCTTAAAAGAAGCAAAGTAGATTAAGTTGCAATGTGTATCTTTATTAAAATGGGAAGAAATTTTGGGGTCTGAAGATGAACTAATATCAAAATTTGTCATATGGAATTGGTATGACATTCTATAGTGATGATTTGAAAACTGTTTTTGGTAACAGTGCTATAAAATTCCCCATAAGTAAGTAATAAGTTAATTGTTACAATAAGAAAAACAGCTAGCAGATTAAATTATCTTGCATTTAACCAGAAATAATTCCTAGTACTTACATAGACTAACTTGTCCAGTTTTTCACTTCCACTGAAATTATAATATCAGATAACAAATTAGGCACACGTGTGTGTGTGTGTGTGTGTGTGTGTGTGTGTGAGTGTGAGTGTGTTCCCTCTTGAAAATGGGTTGTGTTACAAAATTATTTGCAAATTAGTTGTTTGAAAACAGTACTACATTATTCCTAAATAAAACCACCACAAATACTAGTAATATACATGGCGATCTTTATAACTGCAAGATCTAAGACGAATAAATCTTGCCAGTCAAGACATGATTCACTTTGACCCTCAAGTAAGTTGGAAGAGAGTTGGTGATGTGAAGGAGAACATTAAGTGGAGGTAAGAAAAAAATCTGGAACTGAACACTTCTAAAATTAGAAGCAAGGGAAAAGTTCTCAGGGTGTAACTTTCTAGGAGAAAGATAGCATGTAAAAGTCACTTGTATTTGTCACGTTCATAGAATGAATGGAGACTGTCTATTGTCTCATTATATACAATTGCAGTAATTTTTCTGTTTAGCAAATAGTCACACTTTCCATGGAAGAACTACACTTTCCTTCTCCTTGAATCAGGGCTCAATAGGATATTTGTACATGGAACACAAAGAAGGTCTTAAAACCCAATTGACTGTTGAACCTATGCTCTTGCATCCCTGGTTTTCTTGATGAGAAAAAAATAACTTGGTTAGCTGTTAGTCAAAAAGGACACATCGGAACAGACTAACAAGAAGAGCTAAGTATACCTTAGAAGTCAAATTCCAGTTTATCTACAGCTACAAAGGCAAAAAATACAGGCTTACTTTAAAATGCCATCAAACTCTGGTACTGGTGATTATGAATCAATACTGTGGTACTATTTAACTTGCCAAATAAATTAGTTTTGCCAAGCAAAACATTTGATACTGAAAACATTAGTCTAAGCCTTTATAAGGGGAATTCAAAGTAAGTAACATCAAGAACAGTGGTGATGACCCTGGTAGCAATTACAATGAAAACAGAGGTGTTTTATTTGCATATACTTATTTTTATGTAAAATACACAATGCATACTGTAAACTGAAGTGCTTAAAAGTTTAACTTTACCAATACAAAAATGCCATTTTTCTGTATAAATTGGGTCCTGCAATTCCCATGCAAAGGATGGTTTAACCAACTCTTTATTGTGGTGGATCTACTCTTACCTGTAGACATGAAAATAAATTCTGCTCTAGTGTGAAGAAATTTGGTTTCCTGGATGAAACTGAAGTGACAACAAAGACAGATCTCCTTTTCACTGATGCTATATCACTTTACCTTTGTAACATTTTTATCAATGTTACTACTTTTATTGTTCTGGTTGGGCAGTCCTTAGCTCATCAAATAGGCAAATATCTACTTTTAGAGCATATCTATCCTTGCCTTTTCCTTTGCTAGCATTATTTGGTTGTCTTATAAGAAAATAGAATTAATACCATCTTTCTATTCACTATTGAGGGAGAACAAGAGCCGGGGGGTGGGGAGAGAGAGAGGGAGAGAGAGAGAGAGAGAGAGAGAGAGGGAGAGAGAGAGAGAGAGAGAGAGAGAGAGAGAGAGAGAGCTGCTGCCTGAAATACCTTTGTTTGAGTTCCCCAGAGAATTGCTTTAATAGAATTGCCTTTGATATTATGCCATTGACTTTCATTTTGATGGGTATTATGGGGAAAAGCCTGCTCAACTTTTTTGCCAATAAATTTGAAAATCTAGATGGTTTTCTGAAAAAAATTATAAATTATCAAAATGGATTCAACTGTAGTTAGTAAAACCTGTGTAGACCAATGACCATGGAGGGAATTGTAAAGATTGCCAAAGATTTATTCTTCTCCAGAGCTAAGCCCATTGTTTTTTAGTAGTTATCTACTGTGTTTATTTGTCTAACAGTTGTGTATATCTCCTCCTTCCCTCTCTCTTTTTTTAATCAGTAGTACATCTTCCTCTGGCGATGAATCCTCTCACTCCAATTATATGATACTATGATAGCAGAAAACAACAGCACACTGACTCCTGGCAACAGGAAGTATACCTGTGTTTAAGCATAGTAGCTCATACTCTTGCATGTATTGATTCAAAGTGGTATGTGACCCAAACGAAGTTAATTGAGTCTTATCTTGTAATTATGTATTCATATTTATGGGAAAAGGTTATGGATTGCTCAGTGGGGTGGTGTAAGCCGAGAAATGAGTGTGGCTACAGCTACCCTCTTCCACAGTAATTTAACCCATCTGCAGTGCAAGGAGAGAGACAGATAGAGAGAGAGAGAGAGAGAGAGAGAGAGAGAGAGAGAGAGAGAGAGAGAGAGAGAGATTGATTCAGACAGAATAGGACTGGGCAGAGTACAGTGGCACACATGCACGCACACACAAGTCAGAAACTCTCTGACTGACCAAGAAATAGAAATTGAGATAAGCACAGACACATACAGTCACAGAACTCAGACACAGACATAGAAATAAAGAAAAAGAGAAAGAAAAGAATTCCAGCATTGTTTGAGTCCTCAGTGCTACACTTGTCCTTCCTACATGTAGACAATACATTTAATTTTTTGTGAAACCTAATTGTATTTGGATTTCTGTCACTTGGAAGTGAAATACTTCTGATTAAAATGGTTTTATAGGTGAAGTAAAATAATAATTAAGGAATGGATCATTTCTTTATTCCTGTTACTATTCCAAAGTGTAGGAAAAAATAAACTTTATTTTAAACTTTTATTTTAAATAAAATCTATCCATTTTATCAGGCTAGCGTAACTATTATTTAAAAACTAAAAAAAAAAAAAAATCATGGCACATGAAGAAAACAATGAGTATAGTGAACATAGATGCATAAATTCTAAATGTAGCCAGACAACATCTGTTGCCTTGTGCTCACAGGCTGACTCCATTTGACCCTGCACTATTCAGTGCAGAACTTACCCCGTCTCTGGTTTTCACAGAAAACCCAATCGCAGCATCTGTCAAAATAGACAAGGTTTTGCTGTGGTAAAAAATAACCCAAATTCTCAGTGGTTTAAAATAATGGAAGCTTATTTCTTACTTACTCTAGGGAGAGTCAACTGGGGATTTCATCCCTGAGGGTTACAGGCTTTCAGTGTATCAACCATTTGGAACATAACTTAGTGACTACCACAGGAGGAAGGAAACATGAAGGATCATATTCGGCTCTTAAAGCATATCAGAGATGATATACATAATTTCTACTTGCATAACATTGGCCAAGACAAGTCACATGGCTGCACCTAACTTTTAAAAGGTTTATTAAAAGTAATCCTACCTTCACCCTGAAAATAGAAAGAACTGGAATATTTGCTTGCAAATAGTCCTAATGATTACTACATAACTCTTTTCTGTTTGCTAATTATTTCGTTCACTTTCCTTTCTACATTTTCCAAGGGAGACTACTCAAGATTCCAGTAGTGTAACCAGACCAGAATCAAAAGTCCAAGATCTCTGGGTGACACGAGTTGGTCTCTTTATCAAGGCACTGGTAATGACTCACAGCCTCTATCAGACTTGGATTTGATCTCTTTGGGTCTGGTGACTTCTGAATTAAAATGTCATCTGTCCCTCACATACTCAATATACACAGGACTTGAGTAACTTAATCACTTTCAGATGGATAGAAAAAGAACTCGTTTTTGAGTGTAGAAGATATTTCTCAGTCAAGTCCTGATTTACTTTTCTTTACTATTATTCTTCATTGTTCCTAGCTATCCAAGACTTTTTTTTCATTATTGTCTTTGGTTACATCCAAAATGGGTATGAGGGACTATGTACTTTAATGGGGCAAGTGGCTTTATCAGCCCATTCTCTGTCAATGGAAGATTAGGGTTCATGGTTGTCTTTGATATAGAATAGGAATAATCATTTTTAGTCCAAGTTGGTGCTACTTCTGCAGAGTACAGATCTCTCAAAAGCCTTGATTATAAACAATGTAAAAGACTGTAAACAACATGTTTCATTTGGGTAGAGATATGAATACATTAAGAATGTGAGCCAATGAAGGATAAGCATTATAATCTTAGACGAGGGTTCTGAAGTACAAACATTCTTGGTATATTGGAGAAATAGCAAAAGATTCATGTGGGTGGATTGGAGTAAATAAGAGGGAGAAAGCTAGGAGCTAAAGACAAAGAGGTAGCCAGGGCCCAGATCATTGCAGGGCATTGTAGACTTCGGAAATGACATTGGAATTTAGCTAAGTTTGATGGGAAGCCAATGGAAAACTTTGAGGAAGAAGATTTGTTGTTTTAGCAGGATACTTTGGTGACTGCCTGAAGAGTAGACTATAAAGAACACAAGTAGAAATGGTGATTCTAACCTATCCAGTAAATGGTGCTGGGAAAACTGGCTGACCACATGCAGAAGACTCAGACAAGAACCCTATCTATCCCCATACACAAAAATTAACTCTAAATGGATCAGAGACCTAAATGTAAAACCTCAAACCATAAGAACCTTAGAAAATGCAGGACACACCCTTATGGAAATTGGAACTGGCTTTCAATTTCTGAACAAAACCCGAAACACATGGGCCATAAGAGATAAGATAGACAAGTGGGACCTCGTTAAACTGACAAGCTTCTGCAAAGCCAAAGAAACCATCAAGAGAGCAGGGAGACAGCCCACAGACTGGGAAAAAGTATTTGCCAACTCCATGTTTGACAAAGGCCTAACATCTTGGATCTACAAGGAACTCAAACATGCTGAAAAGAAAAAAACAAACAACCCCATTATAAAGTGGGCAAAAGATATGAACAGACATTTCACAAAAGAAGACATACAAGCAGCCAACAGACACATGAAGAAATGTTCAACCTCACTAATCATCAAGGAGATGCAAATTAAAACTACACTGAGATACCACCTAACTCCAGTCAGAATGGCCATTATCAATAACTCAAAAAATA
>CAUYQG010069247.1:0-22829 GCA_963574415.1 Tarsius wallacei
TTCCAGCTACTTGGAAGGCTGAGGCGGAAGGATCGCCGGAGCCCAGCAGGTCGAGGCTGCGGTGGCCGGGAGCGGCCACTGCACTCCAGTCTGGGCAAGAGTGAGACTCCAACTCAAAAATAAATAAATAAATAAATAAATAAATAAAAAGAAATAGGAATAAGTCGAAAAGGATATACAAGACTTGTATACCAGAAATGACAAAACTTGCTTAAATAAATTAAAGATTTGAATAAATGGAAAAATAAACCATGTCCATGGATCAGAAAACTCAATATTGTTGAGATGTCAGTTCCTTCCAAATTGATCCATAAATTCAACACAAACCCAAATTCCCAGTAGATTTTTTTTGGTTGAAATTGACAGATTCTAAAATTCTTATGAAAATGCAAGAGACTTAGAATAGTCAAAACAATTTTGGAGAAAAACAAAAAAATGGAAGGACTTACACTACTTGGAGATTATTATAAAGCTACAGTATAACCAAGACAGTGCCATTCTGGCATCAAGAAAGGCAAATACATCCGAGACAGAATAGAAAGTTTGTAAACAGACCCACACATCTATGTTCAACTGATTTTTTTTTTTTTTTTTTGAGTTGGAGTCACTCTGTCGCCCAGCTGGAGTGCAGTGGCACACTCACAGCCACTGCAGCCTCGACCCGCTGGGCTCAGGTGATCCATCTGCCTCAGCAGTCCAAGTAGCTAGAACCACAGGCGCAGGCCACTATACCCGGCTAATTTTTTTGATTTATTGTAGAGACAAGGTCTCAACAAGTTGCCCAGGCTGGTCTCGAACCCCTGGGCTCAGGCAATTCTCTCGCCTCAGCCTCCCGAAGTGCTGGGATTACAGGTTGAGCCACCGTGCCCGGCCCTTATATTGATTCTTGACATTGCTTTGTTCTTCGTTCTCATTTCCTCTGTTTACCTCCATTCAATTATTCTTCAATAAATTGTCTTGTCCCTCCTTCACTGACAAATTTCCTAAACATATTTTCTTATACTGACAACTGACTGCTTGGAAAAAGTGAAAGTAATGATACGCTCTATTAGGGAGCTTTACTATTAACCTTACAATGTTGTTTTGTGAATAATGATTAAAATATTTAATAAAGCATATCTTTGAAATTATCATTGAAGACATTGCCTAGTTGCACTCAAAACAACTTACAACAAACAACTTAATGTCAAAGTTGAACAAAAATGCATTTATATACACAAACTACTTGTAATGATTAATTATAAAATGTCTATTAGGCCAGTAGTGCATTGTATGAGAAGTTTAAGTGATATTCAAGTAGGGGATATAAAAAATCTTTAAGACTTTTAGATTAAGTCTGAAAACTCAGGTATTAGACTGATATTTCTTTGACTAAGCCTTGTGCTTTATATAGCTTGTTTCATAGTCAGTTATGTAATCTTTCTGAGTAGCTGAAAGGATATTAAAACAATAATCTTTCAACCTTGCTTTTCTTTTCCAATAACTAACTTAGATGTTAATCAGCATATTCAAGCTTCCTTCTCATTAGTGTTTAAAAATTCTAGGAAATACTTTCCATCATATGTTGCGAGAGATTTTATTATAGGATTAAAATCCTTTCAGGAAACAATAGAGATCTGATGCAGGTTCCAGGTATTCTGTCTCGCAAGCCAACACTACACTTTAGATAAGTCTTGAAATAGACTACATTTAATTATTTTCTACTCTGTTTTAAGGCAGCAGTAGCCATGGTACAATTTTTTCATGCCATATCTTGCCTCAATTTATCCATCCTAGGCCAATCTACCATCTTGTTTCTACATTCAGGACACTGGAAAATGTTACTGAAAGAAAAATGCAAAAGCAATTTTTGACTTACAATACTACAGTTCATAGTTTTCATTCAATGTCTGTTGGTACCTCAATATCATTTCAAAAACTTTTCTTTTGAGAGAGGACACCTCTAGCCATCCTCCTATTATTAACTACTTCTGATCCTCACTGCCACACTGACTTCCCGTACTTATCTGCAGATGGTGTTGCTTTTACCATATAGACGAAACCAAAGTGCCTGGTGGGAGCTCTTTCAGCTCAGCCAACCACAGTGCACAAACTTATCTGCTTCCACATATATCCTGATAGTCTCCTTTCTCTCAGTGAAGGAAGTGTGCTCCTTTTGGTGAAGGCCAGCCCATTTATCTGTGCTCCTGACTTCAGGCTGTCCAACATTCTTGTGACTTTAATGTCATTTATCCTCTCCCTGTGTCACTGGTCCCTTGTCACAAGCTTTCGAACCCCACCCAGCCCATAAATGAGGATGTTCCATAGGTTCAGTTCTCACCCCTTTCCTTCTCTCACGTGTACGCCACAAAGGAGATCACATCCACACCCATGGCTTCAGCCCTCATGTTAAAGCCATCCGCATCTCCATCTGCCTCGAGTCCTGACTACACTTCTGAGTTCTGGGTGCCCACAGGACATCTCCATCTATCTTCTTAAAGAGACTGCAATCTCAAAGTGCTCACAGTGAATTCAACATATGAGTTCTCCTTGTTAGTGAAAGGTACTATGATTTGATTGTCCAATTCCAAAACCTAGGAATTGTCTGTCTCTCTTATTCTCCCTTTTTCAGAGAATTACCAAGCTCTGTTGAATTTAATAATAATGAATACTGCTACATACAGGCAAGTCCTTTTTAAAAGAGGACTGAATGTATTATCTCAACCTTCACAGTCACTGAATTACACAGAGGGCTATTATCATCTTCAAATTAAGGTTAAGAAAACTAAGGCACAGAGAGGCAAAATAACTTACTTCCATCACACAGGTAATAAAGCAGTTTAGCCACAGAGCTGGCCCCTTAACAATCATGCTGTGCTGAGCTTACAGAATACCAGGACCCCAGGATCACTTCTGTTCCCTTCCTCCTGCTCTTTCTCATATCAATAGGTGTGGTTCGTGTGCACCTTTTTTCTTGCCTGTGTCACTTCATACATCCTGCTGTCCCAAATCCATTTTCCAAAATATGTCTTATTAATTAACCCTTATCAAAATTTTCAGGTTGTTGGTTAAGCTATGTGTTTATAATCTACAGATATGGAGCTTTGTTTCAAAGAAATGATATTTAATTATATATTTGAATTTTTCCCATTCCAGAGAAAAATTCTTTTTTTCCAGGACAGTATTTGTATGTTGTCCATATTTATCATCTTTTATTGTTTTATCTCTTTGTTCTTTCTCATTTCATTTTATGTTACATTCTTAAGCCTGTCATTTTTGTCCTAGCCCATATTTTTATCCATATCTATTTCACCTTTTGTTGATTCTAATGAGAATTTCACCTCAGTAATAGTTTCATTTCATTATTCTATTCACCCCTGAGCTCCATAGACTCATTTTTCATCTCCTGTTTTTGCTGAATCTCTTTTTTTTGGTCTTCTGTTATTCTTTCAGGCTCATTTTTAAAGGAAAGCCAAACTGCCTTTAGTTTGTTTGAGTCTTGAGAGAACTATTGTTTGAAATTGGCCTATTTTTCTAGGAACAGGCTCTGAAATTTTGTGTTCTTTATTTGCCCTCCCCCCCCCCCCCAGAGTATTCATAACCTTCCACCGGGGAAACTGATGATTTGGAAAAAATAAAAGATAAAGACAGGTGATAGCTTCTGAAATTAAAAAATAAAGGTATGTCTTTCCCACATAGCATATTGAGGACTGGGCTTGGATGACCTAGTACACAGAGTTCTCGGTAGTGTAGAAAGAATATCCCTCCAGCTAACACTAGTGATGTCAGGAGGCTTGCTTTTCAACAGTGAAAGGAGCATATGATGTAGGGAAAGTTAAAGAAAAGCTTGCCTCTATTCCAGGAAGAAGAGGGGGAGAGGAGAGGAGGATAAGAAGAGGGAAGAGATTTAAGAAACATGTGTCACAATTTTGCAAATATTAATTAAGTGAGGGTAACAGTAACACAGAAGGAGTTGGGGGAGTGGGCTTTTTGTCTCTGCTTCCTATTGTGAACTTGAGAGCTTATCTCTCAAACACCCTGCAGAAACCTAGGGTGTAGATACAGCATCTTGGAGGCATGGCAGATCAGGTATTTAGAGACTCTTAAGTTTAATATCCATAAGCTCTTTTCTTTCTTTGTTTCTTAAATTTGAGTCAGAGTCTCACTCTGTCGCCCAGGCTGGAGTGCAGTGGCACGCTCATGGCCACCACAGACTCGACCTCCTGGGCTCAGGTGATCCTTCCACTTCAGCCTTCCAAGTAGCTGGAACTACAGGTGCACACCACCATGCCTGACTAATTTTTCTTGATTTATTGTAGAAATGAGGTCTCACCAAGTTGCCCAGGCTGGTCTTGAACCCCAGGGCTCAGGCAATCCTCTTGCCTCAGCCTCCCAAAGTGTTGGGATTACAGGCATGAACCACTGTGCCCAGCCTCCTTGAATTCTTAGTGTCTCCAGAGGCGATCCAAGGCAAGGATTTGGGTGGAGGGTTTGTTTGGAATTTGTTCCCAGGAAACACCAATAGGTAGTGAAGAGGTTAAATAGAAGGCAAGAAACCAACAAAGATGTGTTATCAAACAAGCATGATCCCTGGGGGCAACTGGCATCTAGTCCCACTGGGAACTTTGGGGTCGAGAAGACTTGCATCCAGGTTATCCCACACCAAAGGAGAGAGAGCTGAGGGGCTGGAGTACTGAACTACTATCTCCCAAATGTGTTCAGACTGGGTAGCCACTGGTGGCTTGAGAAAGCCTTTAGGCAAAAAATGGAGGCCTTGGCAGACAGAAGTAAGGCTGATGTCCATGGAAATAGTATTGTTGGAGGAATATCGGCAGGACCCTGACAACATTTCATACACCTGGTCTTTTAGCTCCCAGGTAGCCAGGGTGCTGACTGCACCTAGTGTCTGTGACCATAAGTCTCTGTGACACCCAAGCAGAGGCAGGGAGAAAGACCAAGTGCACTTGGGGGCCTGAAGCTGAGAGGAGGCTGTGTCAGCCCTACTTAATCCAGAAGTAATAGGCAGGATTTTTTTCTATAAGACTTTACTCCTTTAGAGTAGTTTTAGAGCCATAACAAAATTGTAAGGAAAGTACAGAGAGTTCCTATGTACCTCCATCCCTGACAGGTGCACAGCCTCCCCCATTATCAACAAACACTATCAGAGTGGTACATTTGTTACAATTGATGAGCCTTGCTGACTCATCATGATTACCCGAAGTTTTAGTTTACACTGGGGTTTGCTCTTGGTGTTGTACATTCCACAGGTTTGGACAAATATATAATGACATATATCCATCATATACAGAGTATTTTCACTGCCCTAAATATACTTTGTGCTCCATTTGTCCCCACCCCAAGCCCTGGCAACCACTGGTCTTTTCACTGTGTCCTTAATTTTTCCTTTTCCAGAGAATGTCATATGGTTGGAATATTACAGTATATAGGCTTTTCGGATTGGCTTATTTCACTAAGCCATACGCATTTAAGGTTTTCTTGTGTCTTTTCTTTATCCTTTTTTTCTTTTGATAGCTTTGTGCCAACCTATGTTTTTTCACAGCTTGATGGTTTATTTCTTTTCAGTGTTGAATAACATTCCATGATCTGGATGTACCACAGTTTGTTTATTCATTTATTGACTGAAGGACATCTTGGTTGCTTTCCAAGCTTTGGCAGTTAAAACGAATCTGCTATTAACATTCATGTGCAGGTTTTTGTGTGGACCTAAGTTTTCAACTCCTTTGGGTAAATACCAAGGCTTTCGATTGCTGGATCATGTGGGAAGAGTGTGTTTAGTGTTGTAAGAGTTTGCCAAACTGTCTTCCACAGTGGCCATTCCAATCTGTATTCCTACCCCAATGAAGAAGATCTCCTGCTGCTCCACATCCTCACCAGCACTTGGTGTTGTCACAATTCAGGACTGTGACCATACTAGTAGGCCTATAGTTGTATCTCACTGTTGATTTAATTTCCATTTCCCTGTTTAAATGTGACATAGAACATCTTTTCATATGCTCACTTGTTATCTGTATATCTTCTTTGGTGGGGTGTCTGTTGAAGTCTTTGGTCAATTTTTGAATTGGTTTGCCTTCTTATTGTTGACTTTTTTTTGTACTTTATTTTATTTTTTAAAATTATTATAAGGATGTGGGGTACAATTCAGGGTTAGGTATACAAACGCTGATTACGCAGGCACCCTTGTTGATGAGGTGTGCCCCTCCCTTCCCTAGCAGTTTCTCTCAACTGCCAATCCTACCCCCCTTCCCCTGACAGTTTCCCACTACTGCTGATCTCTTTCTTATAGTATTATAATTGTTCAAGGTCAGCTTATGAGTGAGAACATATGGTACTCTGTTCTTTGTTTATTGCTGAAATTTTTTTGTATAGTTTGGATAACAGTCCTATGTCTCTTGCAGATATTTTCTCCTAGCCCGTGACCTGTCTTCTCATTCTTTTGATGTTGTCTTTCACAAAGTAGAAGTTTAAAATTTTAATGAAGTCCAGTTAATCAATTATTTTTGTTGTGGGTTGTGCCTTTGGTGTTGTATCTAAAATGTCATTACAATACCCAGGGTCATGTAGGTTTTGTCTTGTGATATCTTCTAGGAGTTTCGCATTTTACATTTAGGTCTGTGATCTACTTTGACTTAATTTTTGTGAAGGATATAAGGTCGTGTCTAGATTCATCTTTTTTTTTTTTTTTTTTGCACATGGATGTCCAGTTGCTCCAACACCATTTGTTGAAAAAAGGACCTTTGCTCCATTGCATTGCTTTTGCTCCTTTGTGCGGTGGGTAAATGGGGTGTGTTTTATTATTATTCTTTGAACTGTGTATATATGTTATATTCTCAATTGCGTATTTCATTAAAGTAAATCCAATGAGTTTGAAACAAGCACCTTAATAAGTTAGGTCCCTTTTCTTGCTTCAAAAAATAAATCACAGAAACTTGTAAGCATTTTAAGATTTCAATTGCATGACAGCAGCTCTGATGCCAAATTGTTTTTAAGTTTCTAATTATTCTATAACCCAGAACAAGAAATACCATACTAGACACACTATCCAAAGCAGTCTTATCTAGGTGTCAAAACAGTGCTAGTCAATTCAAATAATGAAATGATAAACCATAGCCATTGACTATATTTTCACATTTCAATATATTCATTAAAGTTTTAATTTAGTCTCTAGGATAAACACATATGGATGAAAATAGATTGAAGTTTACTCTCAAAGTTACAAAACTGTAAGCTTCACTCTTATAAACTCAGAAAAATTACTCATCTCCCTTGCTAGGATACATATTATTTCTCCATATATAGTCGGGAACCATAGAAACCATGGCTGAAAATATTGATGAGAAAATGTAACTATTTTTAAGACTATGATGATTTTGAATATAATCAGCAATGAACTAGTAAGTCATACGGAATTAGGTTGAGGATATATTTAGTGCTGAATGGCTCCTGACAACCTCTGATCAAATGCCTTCCAATTAAGCATCGCAACAGCTCCAGGGTGTGAGTCCTCTGGGTCAGTGCACAAATAAATGTTTACATAGGCCTGCTGCCCAGCTGAACTCTATTATCTTAGTAGTTCATAAGAAGAGACAATCAACAATCTATAATGAGAATGTCTATTCATTCTTTTGGGTTGAACACTAAATCTGTCTTTTCAAAACTTTGTTGTGACATATAACATACATACATGGAAATGCACAAAACACAAAAATAGACACAGTTATTTTAAAGACAGCACCAATATAACCACCACCCAGATCAAGAAGTGAAGTGTGACCAGCACCTCATAGACCCTGTGCCTTTTCTCGTGGCAACCCCGTCTTTATTCTTTAGAGCAAACTACTATCCTGGTGTTTTTGTTCATGAATGTCTGGCTTTGCGTTGTAGTTTTGTGGCCTTACTATGCGTTCCTTAACAATGCAGTGTGCCTGTTTTTAATTATTATACATGGAGTCATAGTGCTTGTGTTAATGTCTTGTTTCTTTTGCTCAACATTGTGTTCCATTAGCGTCATCTATGTTATCACACATGTTCTCTGTAAGCTCTATAAGCTCCTAAATCCTCCTTAACTCATCTAGCTGCCATGTTTTGTAATTTCTACAGCACTGTAGGGATGGGATGTATCCGTAATTCCACTCTGGTGTGCATGTAATTGTAATCAGCCCGGCACTTCCACCATATAACAATACTTTAAAAAATAATAGCAGATTGTGAAATTTCCTGATCAATAAAGTCCCAGAGATTTAGGAAGCATTTACTTTTTTTTTTTTGAGTTGGAGTCTCACTCAGTTGCCCAGACTGGAGTGCAGTGGCCGCTCCCGGCCACTGCAGCCTTGACCTGCTGGGCTCCAGCAATCCTTCTGCCTCAGCCTTCCAAGTAGCTGGAACTATGGGCGCGCGCTACCAAGTCCAGCTAATTTTTTTTGATTTATTGTAGAGATGAGGTTTTGCCAAGTTGCCCAGGCTGGTCTCGAACCCGTGGGCTCAGGCAGTTCACTCACCTCGGCCTCCCAAAGTGTGGGATTACAGGCTAAGCCACTGAGCCCGGCCGGAAGCATTTACTTAAATAACCTGAGCCAATACCCAATCCTACTTTGACCTGTGGTGATTAGAAATTGGCACTGAACATGAAATATGCTTATTTATATATTGCTCTTAAATGTTATAATTATGTATCGTTCTTAATTTTCCACTTCACAACATATTAGGAGAATATTAAGTTCAAAATATATAATATATAGCATGAATATATAAACATTATTCTTATATAGCATGATTATATTAATTATTTTATTAATGATAGATTTAGGGTGTTGGCACATTTGTGCTGATATGATGCAATTTTCAATCAACATTCAATTACATATGTGCTATTGCATATATGCATATATTTATATGAATTACATTAAAAAATCCCTTTAGAGAGAGACTATTATTTTCAAAATCAGAATCCTTTTTCATTTTTAGAAAGAGTTTGTTCCCTGGATCCCCATACTGGATCTCACTAATATTTGTCATTCTAACAACTCGATAAAAGAAAATTGCATCTAAAAAAATAATAGCATGTATTGAGTAGCTACCATGTGCTAGGACTGCATGAATCACTGTTCACATAATATTGCTGCACTCAAGATAATTCTGTCTAGTCTGTAGGTTTAGCATACTGTTTTTGTAGATAAGAAACTGGAGTTCAGAAAGATAAAGTAAATTCCAAGTGTTGCCCTTCTGAGATTTAATTATCAGGAGCACAAGTCTTGTTTTTATTTTTATATTTTACAATTTGAGTCAGGTTAAGAGGGTAGACTTTCCATCTCATGGTCATCTTTTTCTATCTCACCAGGCTCTTCGTATTTTGCTTTAATGTTTCACTGGCACTTGCATACAGATAAGAAGCTGAAATTCAGAAAGATGAAGTCCACATCCTTAAATTACGGTCCTTCTGTTACTCACGAAGAGTTTCCTTCCTTCTGTCAGTGGCATCTGCAGAATGCTGTCTGTGAACCTTCTTTCACGAGACAGAGAGGTGCCCTTCCTGCTGTAGGACTCCAGGAAGAGGGCAGTCAACAATAAGGGTAGAAGGGGGAAGAGCACAGAATGAAGGGTTAGGCTGTACCCACTCTACACCTAGTTGTCATTACCTAGCTATGTGACCTTAGACAGGTCAGTTACCCTCTCCGGAGCTCAGTTTCATCATGTGAAGGCGAGGGTGTTGGTCAGCAATTTTCAGTCTGAAGTTCAAAGACTACCTTGAGTTCTTGCTTTAAATGCAGGTTTCTGAGTTTCATGGAAACCTCCCAGCCTGGAGCCAGGGGAAGTGGCTCATCCCTGTAATCCCAGCACTTTGGGAGGCCACGGTGGGAGAACTGCTTGAGTCCAGGAGCTCAAGACCAGCCTAGGCAACCTATTGAGACTCCATTTCTACAAAAAAAAATAATTTAGCTGGGCATGGTGGCGCACACCTACAGTCCCAGCTATTTGGAAGGTTGAGGAAAAAGAATACCCTGAGCCCAGAAGTTCAAGGCTGTGGTGAACCATGATTGTGCCACTGCCCTTCAGCCTGGGTGACATAGCGAGACCCTGACTCAAACAAACAAACAAACAAACAACAAAATAAACCTCCTGGTCAGGGAATGTGTATGTTTAACAAGCTCCCCAGGAGCTTCTGATGCTCACCATGAGTGAGAACCAGTAAGCAGGCCTAAGCCCTCTCTGATTTTAAAATCCTGGGACAGAATTTGAACTTCTGGAGTTTTAGTACCTTTCATCAGAGCTATAGGCCCACTTATTTCAGAGACCTGTGTGGTTTGTTAATACAAATAAATACAAAGTTATTGAAATTCAAGATGCTATATAAATGCTGATTATCATTGCTATGAGTAAACAACAGTAATACAAGTATAGGGTGCTAGTTATCAAAATAGCTTGGGGTTGTTGGATGTTCATAAACTGAACTGAATCGAAACATACTACCCCAATGAAATTATATCCATGTCATTAAAACTATTAATGCAGCATAGCAGGAAAAAGCAGCATCGTCTTTATAGGACACAACATCATCGATATGACCAAGGATGGGTCATATGTAGAGGACAGCTGTCTCATTAGGAAACTGAGTGGTGGTATGCACTCTCAAAGTCACTTTAAAAGTTGTCTTATTTAATTATAAAATATGCTAGATATCTCACCCAGCAGATTGGAGACAGTCTGTGGGCTGATTTATTTTTACTTTGATATTGCATTCCTCACATGTTTTTCAAATTCTTCTGCAACTCTTTAGGGGGAAAATCTCATTATAATATTTAATACTTTCCCGGGGCCATTTTTATATTCTGAGGGTTGGAGTCACCCAATTAATTGCTCTCATTTCTTTTTTCTTCACAGAAATAGCCCCCCTTCAACTTTGAGACATTTCTTTCCCACCTGATATTCTCTGCGGTGGTTCTCAATACCTATGCCTGAGGAAAGTGGTGCACTCCCATCAGTGAGAAGATTCACAAGCCAGCAGGAGTTCTCAGCTGGGGCAGAGCCATGCAGAGAGGTGAGAGCAGACTCTCCAGGAATGTGTAATTCCAAAAACCTCCCAAGCATTTTTCTCTGGGTCTCAAATTGCAAAGCTGGATCCAAAACCTGTCAAATAGCAGTTGTTCACATATTCAGTAGTAGGCTAGAAATCTTACTAAAATAGTTGCTACCCTGCTGTGTAAACAAGACATCACTGCTTGAAGTAAACAGGGAACTTCAATTTCAAAAGTATGTAAATGAAGAGTCAGGAGTGCTACTGTATTCAAAATTATATGTTTACTGATTTCTACATTAGTACACACATTATTATTTACTTTCTTAACCAGTTTCCTCTTCTTGTTTCCCCTCTGCCTGCTCTCTAGTCTACCATAAGGTAAAATAGTTGCAATTGTTTAGTAATTATTCTTACTTCCTCCCCCTTCCTTCTTTTTTATAGAAGACTTGGCGTGGAGTTGCTTCTTGATGGACAGGTGAGGGTGATTACCTAAGAAAAGGGAGATGGTCTATTTGTCAGCAGGGAGGGCACGCTCAACGGCTTGGTTGGAGGACTAAGGTGAATCCTGACAGCTTTTGCCACCAAGTCAAGAAAGCCTGGTGCATCCAACTGCGTTGTAAGGAAGTCTGCGTCAAGGAGGTAGACTTCATGTGAAAACACAGCCAAGGTTTGGCTTGTCTGGGCTAATTCTAGAAACAGACAAGCCATTGCTCCCTTTGTCTAGACAGCAGAGCAGACTGCGTCTCTTCTGGGCCCACATTCTTGATAGTTGTGAAACTTGAACACCCCAGGCTTCTTGCCGGAATGTCCTCACTTAATGAGGACTTCTGAGAAATGCATCATTAGGCAATTTTGTCATGTGCAAACATCGTAGAGAAAAACCTAGACGGTCTAGCCGACTGCTATACACCTGGCTATATGAGATAGCCTATGCCTCTAGGCTGCAAACTCATACAGCATGTGTGACTGTACTGATCACTGTAGGCAGTTGTAGCACAAAATATGGAAATGGTGCAGCACAAACATAGTATAAAAGATGAAACATATACTGCACCTATCTAGGACACTTACTATGAATGGAGCCTGCAGGTTGGAGGTTGCTCTGAGTCAGTGAATGAGTGGTAAGTGAATGTGAAGGCCTAGGACATGACTGCACACTGCTGTGGACTTTATACACACTGAATACTTAGCCTAACCTACATTTACGAAAAAAAAGTTTTCTTTCTTTAATAATAACTTTAGCTTACTGTAACATTTTCACTTTATAAACTTTTTAATTTTTGGAAACTTTCCCACTCTTTTGTACTAACACTTACCTTTCAACACATGTACAGCTATAGATAAATATTTTCTTTATACCCTTATTCTATAAGTTTTCTTTTATCTAAGATTTCTTGTAAAACATTTTTTGTTAAAAATGAAGACATAAACACACACTTTAGGCTAGGTCTACACAGAGTCAGGATCATCAATATCACTGCCTTCCATCTCTACTCTTGTCTCACTGGAAGGTCTTCAGCGGCACTGACATGTGTGGAGCTATCATCTCCTATGATAACAATACCTTCTTCTGGAATTCCCTGAAGGACCTGCCTGAGGCTGTTTACAGTTGACTTTTTTTAAGTAGAAGGAGTGCATTCTGAAATAGTGACAAAAAGATAGGAAAGACATAAACTGGTGATACAGCTGTTTATGATCACAATCAGATTTGGTGTAGTTGACATAACCTCACGAGCTATGCTTTTATACGGATGGCAGCACAGTAGGTTTGTTTATACCAGCATCACCACAAACTCGTGATTGATGCGTAGTGCTACAATGTCAGGATGGCTGTGATGTCACTGGGCGATAGGAATTTTTCAGCTCCTTGATAATCATATGGGATGGTCCTATATGCAGTCTGTCGCTGATGGGAACATTTTTATGTGGCACATGACTGTTATTATAAATGTCATCACTGTGATTGCAAAGTCTCTGATCCTCCTTCTGGCTCCCTCAGGAACTTCTAAGAATTTGCTGGATCCCTGCAGAGAGCTTGGTTATCTCTGTGATGCAACCTTCAGGACTCAGGATTTCCAAAGAGGTGCAGCTTCATTTCAGAACTCTGTGGCCACGTATTGGTGGGATTGTGTATCTCCCACCTAATGACTGCATCACCATCATTTCCTGCCTGAAGGACAGCTGACAGGGCTTTCTTGGCCCATTGGCCTCTACAGCCCAGGAGGAGGGCGTGTGCGTGAGGCTGAAGGCAGACTGCAAAGTCCCCTCTTCATTCCCCAGTGTATTTTCTCTTAAGGCCCCTCCAGAGTGGCCGAGATCCACCCACTTTGGAGGATGATCTGCTTTCCTCTAAGTCTACTGATTTAAATGTTAATAACATCTAAAAACACCTTCACAGAAGCCTCCAGGCAGATGTTTGACCAAATACTGGGTCCCTGGCCCAGCCGGGTCAACCCATCAGACTGATCGTTCAATTCCTCACTCCTGGTTTGCCTGGCCCTCTGTTCACCTGGGATCTACTAAGAGAGCCATTGTCCATGCAATTAGATATGCTAGTGTTTGTGTGGAACGTTGTGGTTGCTTTCATTTCTTAGTATCAGCACATACAGAAGCTAGTAACTAGCTTACTAGTTTATTAGTTGCTAACTTGTTCCTTCCTTAGCTTACCCAGTCCTTTCTGATCAATAGCTCTTATAGTTTCCCATAGCAGTGGAATCTTAAATCACAGTCTTACTACTGATTTTAACACAATTATCTTTTGAAAGGATAGAGACATTTAAATACACATAAGCAGAACTTTAGGTTTAAAAAAATGTTCAAAATTATTTCACCAAAAGTCATCTGAGGCTTAAAACCACCACCACCACCACCACCAACAGTATTTTGGATATGATTGGAAAGCTGGCATTGAATTTAATCTCTACTATTTGCCATCTAAGTTTTCAGTAATATACTTTAAATTTTATTTTCTGAACGACTTTTCATCTCATTGTTATTCTTGAACATTGCTTTTATCTGAGCAGTTATTGGTTGGTTATTAACTCTTCTGATATAGCCTAGTGTAGGCCAAGGTCATGGGTTCAATTGTCACATAGTCTAGTTAGCTTCATTTGCTTTGGGGCCTAGACTGTCTCGAGCCATTGTGCAAAGGATGTATTGCACCCATGGGCACTGTGTAAAAGAATGGGCAAATGTGTGCACAACTGTAGTTATGAGTGAAAATCGATTGGAAGTCCATACACCCTATTAGCAGTGACTCAGTAAAAAAAGCACATTGAAAAAAAAGAACTCTTTTGTATTGATATCTTCAATTATTTATTTGTATTTTCCTCCTCAAAAACAGAAGATAAGAAAAATTCCAAGGGGAGTCTCCCTTTGTATTCTTTCTCCCAGACGTTCTGAAGATTTCTCTAAGATTTTCTGTAATTTTTTTTCCAGGGATCTTTTATTTTGATAGCCAATGATCTCTTAAATTTTCCTTCTGAACACCTTCAGTGAGATAGCCAAGATGTCTATAAGGCACATGGAAATAAATACGATTTTATCTTGTGCTTCTAGAGCATTTTAGATTAGATCATGATTTTGGAAAGCTTTGTGATATCCGGCAAGCAAGCAAGTAAATTTCTCACTATTCCTTTTTCTTTCCTTTCTTTTTTTTTTTTTTTTTTTAACAATGTTTTAAAGGTGTGATTAGTGTTCTGAAGATAAACGGTTAGAGAACTTTTCGGTTTGATGTTAGGAGTTTCAGTTGTGTGTTGAATAACTTGGGATGGTTTGAATGGGGTGACTAAGAAATGGCTAGATAAGTGGCTATTTGATACATCATTTGTAGGTTGTACGGTAGCAGCAGTTATTGGAACAGGCAGCCTGTCCCTTGTTTCCCATTTGTTCACTGCTAACCGACTGCAGTGGAGGCACCTGGGACCCCAAGGGATTGAAGGAAGGGTCCTTATCAGTATTGCTGCTTCAGTTCTCAGTACACTTGCCGACAGGGACATCGTTTCAGACTTTATCCAGCTTGGCAAAGGAATGCTCAGGACCATTCATCTCTTGTTGAGAACCAAGCTCTAAGCGAACCTAGCATTCTCTAAGGAATGCAGTGTGTCCATTCGGAAGTATTTGTATAGAGCTTCTTCCTTCTCATTTCAGTAAAACAGCTGATGGGAAGGACACACAGATATTTTGTCAGATTCTGATAGCATGAATTTGTAAACCTGTAACCACAATTTCCACAGGTCCACAGCCTGGCAAGCTGGGTGACATCACACGCTTGCCTTGCACAACTATTTTCACATTAGCACAGTTTCTCATGATGCGGCTTTTTCTTTTTCCACTTTCTTTTTTTTTTTTTTTTTTTTAGTTGGAGTCTCACTCTGTCGCCCAGACTGGAGTGCAGTGGCATGCTCCCGGCCACTGCAGCCTCGACCTGCTGGACTCTGGCGATCCTTCCACTCAGCCTTCCAAGTTGCTGGAACTACAGGCGCGCGCTACAACGTTCGGCTAATTTTTTATTGATTTATTGTAGAGATGAGGTCTCCCCAAGTTGCCCAGGCAGGTCTCGAACCCACGGGCTCAGGCAATTCACTCACCTCGGCCTCCCAAATTGCGGGAATACAGGCCAGGCCACCTAGCCCGGCTTTTTCCACTTTCAAGTCTTTGCTCCTATTTTTCTTAAATAATTAAAAAGTATGTTTAATTATATAAGTAATTCACAATATACTTTTTTGTTTGCTTTTTTTTTTTTTTTTAACTTTATTTTATCATAGAGATGTGGGGTACAAGTCAGGATTAGTTACATAAGTAACCTATATGCATGTGAAGTTTGGGCCTCCAACCAGTCCTCACTTCCCCTGGTTTAGGACCAGGTACCCTTTATGTTGTCACATGTCCCCCCCTCTCCTGGTAGTGTTTTGTTATTGCTGATCCCTCCCTTTTTTTATTGTGGTTAATGTTCAGGTCCCACTTATGAGTGAGAATGTGTGGTATTTGGTTCTTTGTTTCTGTGATAGATCACTAAGTATGATCGTCTCTAACTCCATCCAATTTGCTGCAAACTCCATGATTTTGTCCTTCCTTATGGCTGCGCGTAATATTCCATCATATATATGTACCACATTTTCTTTATCCAGTCCACTTTTGATGGGCAGTAGGGTTGACTCCATGTTTTTGCTATTGAGAATAGCACAACAATAAACATATGTATGCAGGTGTCTATTTTGTAGAATGATTTATGTTCCCCCGGGTATATTCCCAGAAGGAGAATTGCTGGATCATATGGAAGATCACTTTCTAGTTCCTTTAGAAATCACCACACTATTTTCCATAGAGGTTGAACTAGCCTGCACTCCCACCAACAGTGTAGAAGCGTCCCTTTTTCTCTGTACCTGTGCCAGCATTGTTTTCTGATTATTAATGATGGCCATCCTTACTAGAGTCAGGTGGTATCGCAATGTGGTTTTAATTTGTATTTCCCTGATGATTAGTGAGGTTGAGAATTTTTTTCATGTATCTGTTGGCTGCTTATATGTCTTCTTTTGAGAATTATCTATTCATGTCCTCAGCCCATTTTTTAAGTAGGGCTGTTTGTTTTCTCCTTTTGACTCATTTAAGTTCCTTGTAGATCCTGGATGCTAGGCCTTTATCAGATACACAGTTAGCGAATATTTTTTCCCTTTTGTGAGTTGTCTCCCTACTCTCTTGATGGTTTATTTTGTTGTGCAAAAGCTTTTCAGTTTGATGAGGTACCACTTATCTATCTTATTTTTTAGGGCATACGCTTTTGGAGATTTGATCAAGAATTGGTTACTTATTCCAGTGTGCATTAGAGTGTTTCCTGCATTTTCTTCTAGGATTCTTATAGCTCTAAGCTAGAGCAAGAGAAGGAAATCAGGAGTATCCAAATAGGAGAAGAGGAAGTTAAGTTATCCCTCTTTGCGGTCGATATGATCCTATACCTTGAAAACCCAAGAAAGTCCGTCAAAAACCTCCTTGCACTGATAAATGACTTTGGAAAAGTTTCTGGGTATAAAATTATCATGCAAAAGACAGTTGCATTTCTATACACCAGCAACAAATAGGCAGAGAACCAAATAAAAAACACAATCCCACTCACAATAGCCACACACAAAAAAGAAAGACCTTGGCATCTACCTAACCTGAGAAGTGAAAGACCTTTACAACAAGAGCTACAAAACACTGTTCAAAAGAAATCAAAGATGACACAAACAAATGGAAAAACATTCCTTGCTCATGGATTGGAAGAATCAGTATAGTCAAGATGTCCATTCTACCCAAGGCAAACTACAGATTCAATACAATACCCATCAAATTACCAACATCATTCTTCTCAAACCTGGAAAAGACAGTACAGAAATTCATATGTAAATAAACAAACAAACACAAATAGCCAAAATAATCCTTAGCAAAAGAAACAAAACAAGAGGTATCATACATACTTCCAGACTTTTAATTTTACTATAAGAGTATGATCATCAAAACAGCCTGCTGCTGGTACAACAAGAACAGGCATATAGACTAATGGAACAGGACAGAAATTCTGGAAGCAAAAAACTGGATCTCTTAACCAGCTCACATTTGACAAAGCCATCAGTGACAACCACTGGGGAGAGGAGACCTTACTTAGCAAATGGTGCTGGGAAAACTGGTTGACCACATGCAGAAGAGTGAAATTGGACCCCTAACTATCACCATATACAAGAATCAACTCTAAATGGATCAAAGACCTGAACAAATACATTCTTGTTGCTAAAAAAAAAAATCAGGCATTGTAGATAAAGCCAAAGTTCCCTGTGACCACTCATTTCCCAGTGGTTTTTCCAGAGGAAATTTCAGCTATTATCAGTTGGTGTCTTCTCCAGCTCCTCATACATGGGAATATAGTGTCTGTGTGAACACATGGTTAAAATGTATCCTATTGTCCTTGTTTCTGTTAGATCTTTTGGTGCTCAGACCACCTATTGTTTGAGTTTTGCTGCACTTGGTTATATTTATCTGAGGACTTTGTCACATTCCAGACTTCCGTTTCCTTATCAGGCTCCCCACACATTTCAAGTGATAGCCCTGCATATTTTCTTTGTATTTTTGGCCCCACAGTACAGCACGTGATAACTACTCGTACCACATCTTATCATCAAATATACTCTAATCTCAGTTGGAAAATTAGTGATGATTCAAACAAAATTGGCCAGAAAAAGAAAGCCTTTTCTTGTGATTTTCACTCTGTTTGGTAGCCATCATGAGTTTTTTTTTTTTTGTGCGTTGGAGTCTCACTCTGTCGCCCAGTCTGGAGTGCGGTGGCCGCTCGTGGCCACCGCAGCCTCGACCTGCAAGGCTCTGGCGATCCTTCCGCCTCAGCCTTCCAAGTAGCTGGAACTACAGGCGCGCGCTACCACACCCGGCTAATTTTTTTTTGATTTATTGTAGAGATGAGGTCTCGCCAAGTTGCCCAGGCAGGTCTCGAACCCACGGGCTCAGGCAATCCACTCACCTCAGCTTCCCAAGGTGCGGGATTACAGGCTGAGCCACCGAGCTCGGCAATCATCATGAGTTTTTAACAGGCATGGAACACCAGTTGGGATTTTGGGAAAGAAGAGTTATAATTTTTAAACTTCTTCCCTTTCCTAGAATCACAGAGGGCTTAATGACCTTGGCAGTATCAAGCTAGCTTGAAAGATTCATCCTCTGAGAGAAGATTTGTTTCATTAAAATGGAAGATAGGTCAGTTGGTCAACAGTATCCCCTGGTGGCCGCACTACAGCCAGGTCTTGCAATAGGCTCGTTCCTGATAAAAGTTGAGTTCAAGTCAGGTATTTGTAAATGGAGTAGGGGTGTGTCTTAGCCAGGAATTCTGGTTACAAGACTCCCACCCAAACCATTAGGTTGTGGAATTCTGCATCTGCATGCTCTTGCTTCTGCCTTTTCGTCTGCCATTTTCTCCTGCCTTCTACTGACCTGGCTTCCTGCTCCCCTGACCTCCTGCATTTTCTGTTCCCCATAATACAGCGCATACTTGGCTTTGTCTTCCAAGATCTCTCTATGACCTGTCAGTTCCAGAAGCCAACACAACTGGGCTCTCTCAGTGCTTGGTCTATCATGCTTTAATCTACCAAGAAACTAGCCAGCCATGGGCAATTCTGGTTCACTCATGTGCATCTTGGGAGTAGGGAATGAAATGACATGGATGTCTGGGCTGACTCCTGAGCTGGGATTGCAGGTAAAGGTAGTTTCCAAAGACAGAGGTTGTGGATGGGGAAGGTACCCCCAGACACATCTGTCATTAGGAACATTCAACTATTTGACAAATATGGCAAAATAGTTTTTTTCTTTTCTTCTGGAACTAGAACTCTTTCCTTCTGTGCATAGCACAATGGTATAGTAAACTGTATCCTTCCCAAAAGAGGCATGGTGTGACTAAATTTATTGGAATGCAGACAATGTGATGATGGTAAAATTCTCCATGGGCGTGAGGTAAGGAGAGAGGAAGAGGGGAGACAGTTTTCTTTTACTTTGCTTTGTCTTGTTAGAAATTTGCAATTTCTCTTGTTTTACAAAAATAGAAGTATGAATTATGTTTTATAATTTAAGTACCTGATTTCATGAATGTAACTCTTTCTCTTTCTCACCTATATGTGTAATGCTTCAGCAAGTACCCCTAGGTCTACTTCTAAATTGTCTCCCGAATCTGAGCACTTCTCACTGTCTACTGGCAATGTTATTTCTTTGCTTTAAATCTGTTAATGTCTACCCACAGCAGCTAGACTAATTACCAGCTTCCTCATCATGGTGGGTGTGAGCCTACATGGTCCAGCTTCAGCCTGTCTTTTGCTGCCCCCTTGTCTGCTGTGCTCCACTCACTAGAGCAGTCTATCTCTTCCTCCACCAGTTATGCTCATCTCGCCTCCATATGCTTTCCCTTGTTCTTCCCTCTGCCTGGAACTCTCTCTCCCTAGATCTTGACATAGCTGTCGCCTTCTCATCTTTTTGGTATAAGTGCAAATGTCACCTTCACATAGTGACCTTTTCTGACTCTGTGCCAAAGTATTCTCCTCCCCTATAACTCTTTGTTTCATCATCCTTTTGAATTTTCTTCATAGCTTTTTTTCTCCATCAAAAAGTATCTTATTTTATTTTTAGAGACCTGTATTTCTTATCCGTGTCTATCCACTACAAAGAAGATCCCTGATTGCAAGAACTTTGTCTTGTTTGTTGATATATCTTGAGTGCCTAGGATAACGTATAGTTCATAATGACTGCATATTTGTTGACTGAATCAATAAAAAAACAAACACATGAATGCGTTCATGCATCACATTCTGCAGTGCTGTTTACAGCTGTACATGCATTTGTATCAAGATCTTGAGGGAGCCACATCTTTTGATACAGGAGGTCTTACGTGCCCCTGGACCTCCTTAGTATTACCTTTGCAAGTTCAAACCTCATTTGTCCACAGACACTTGAGTTGGGTCCTCATTGGGCTATGCAGTACACCTCCAGGGGGCACAGTGGAGAGGCCAGCAAGATTGTTTTTGAGTCAGACAGATCTGAGTTTGTATCTGGGGTCTGCAGCTTATTACCTTTGCCACCCCGGGCCATGGTTAAACCTATGTAGAGCACCCAGTGCAATGCTGAAAAAGGTGGCTGTAGTTGTCATGCTCACATTGTGTGTTACTGTTCTTGAGCAAGTTCATAAGGCATTTTGTGTGTTCTTTAAGTTGCTATTAGCAGATTGGGGGCAATTTGAGAAACAGCATGGATGAGAAATGTAAAAAAAACTTTCCAAGTGAATTTGACCACTTAGCCAGATGCTTTTCGAAATACGTAGTCTTCTTTACAAGTTTCATTATAATACGAACTTTTTTAAAATTAAAAAATGTAGTTTATTTCAAAGTAAATTAGGGAGAAAAAGAGAAAGGAGAGAGAAGATTCACCTCCCCAAGGTGGGGGAGGGGGCCAAAGCCTATAATACTAACTTTTATCAAGAAGCAAAATAAATAGATGTAAATATGAATTTAGTACATTGACGAGTGTCATGTGTTATGAAATCTCAGAATTTTATAACTCATGAGTAAAATGCACAAAGCGAAATGAAGGTAAAGGTACCTAAATTAGTTTTTAAAAACAAAGATAAATCAAACAGGTTTGTGTGTTCATTCATTTATCAATTTTTAAATTGAGACCAGGAGCAATGGCCCATGTCTGTAATCCCAGCACTTTGGGAAGCCAAGGTGAGAGGACTGCGTGAGCCCAGGAATTCAAGGCCAGCCTGGGCAACATGGCGAGACCTCATCTCCACATAAATAAATAAATAAATAAATAAAAATTAACTGGATATGATGGTGTGTGCCTACAGTCCCAGCTACTCAGAAGGCTGAATGGAAGGATTGCCTGAGCTCAGCAGGTTGAGGCTGCGGTCGTCATGATTGTGCCACTGCACTCCAGTCTGGGTGACAGAGTGAGACTCTGACTAAAAAAAAAAAAAAAAAAATAGATAAATAAAATCAGTCAATCAATCAAGTATCTACTGAGGTGAGACATATGTTTACATCACAAATTTGTTTAAAAAGTATAAATGAATAACCTTGGTATGTTTGGACCTCAGAAAAGTATCTGGTGCAATGCTTCTTAATTTTACTTTCAAACCATGCAAATTACTTAAGATATAGAATGTTATTTGGGCCAAATTACTTAAGATATAGAATGTTATTTGGACAAGAATAGTCTTTTCAACAAATAGTGCTGGGACACCAGAATATCCATGAATGAAGTTGGACCTCTACCTCCCACTGTTCACAACAGTTACCTCAAAATGGGTCATCAACCCAATGTAAGAGCTGACACTATCAGACTCTTTTTTAAAAAAAAGTTTTATTTTAAATACGAGGGGTACAACTCAGGGTTAGGTATACAAATGTTCGTTATACAGGTACCCTTGTTGATGAGGTGTGCCCCCCCATCCCCTGGCAGTTTCCCATTACCCCAATCTCTTTCTTATAGTATTACAATAGTTGTTCAAGGTTCACTTATGAGTGAGAACATGTGATACTCGGTTCTTTGTTTCTGTGATAGATCACTCAATGTTATAGCCTCTAAGACCATCCAAGTTGCTTCAAAGTCCATATGTTTGTCCTTATTTATGGCTGCGTAATATTCCGTCGTGTATATGTACCACTTTTTTTTCCCAGTCCTCTTTCAATGGGCAGCATGGTTGGTTCCATGTTTTTGCTATGGTAAATAATGCTGCAATAAACATATGTGTGCAGGTATCTTTTACATAGAGTGATTTGAATTCCTCTGCGTATATTACTAGTAAGGGGATTGTGGGGTTGTATGGAAGGTTGATTTTTAGATCTTTTAGGAATCACCACACTGTTTTCCACAGAGGCTGTACTAGTTTACACTCCTACCAACAGTGTAGAAGTGTTCCCTTTTCACTGCATCCTCTCGTGTATCTGTTGTTTTTTGAGTTATTGATGATGGCCATCCTGACTGAAATTAGGTGGTATCTCAGTGTGGTTTTATTTATTTATTTATTTATTTATTTATTTATTTATTTATTTATTTGAGTTGGAGTCTCACTCTGTCGCCCAGACTGGAGTGCAGTGGCCGCTCCTGGCCATCGCAGCCTCGACCGGCTGGGCTCCGGCGATCCTTCCGCCTCAGCCTTCCAAGTTGCTGGAACTACAGGCATGCGCTACCACACCCGGCTAATTTTTTGATTTATTGTAGAGATGAGGTCTCGCCAAGTTGCCCAGGCGGGTCTCGAACCCGCGGGCTCAGGCAATCCACTCACCTCAGCCTC
>CAUYQG010069248.1:0-27897 GCA_963574415.1 Tarsius wallacei
GCCCGGCTGATTTTTTGATTTATTGTAGAGATGAGGTCTCGCTTGCCCAGGCGGGTCTCGAACCCGCGGGCTCAGGCAATCCACTCACCTCAGCCTCCCAAAGGCGCGGGATTACAGGCTGAGCCACCGAGCCCGGCAGAATTTTTTTGTTTTGTTTGCTTGCTTGCTTTTTGTTTTTTTTAAACTTAACTTTAGGTGAGTTTCCTTTGCTGCCTGTTAATCCTTGAAACATGTCCCTGGGTAGAAGATCTAAGTATCTTTTTTCATTCCTAAGAAGTGCTGTTGTGATTTGCTTCCCAACCAGATTGGTCCAGAGAAAGGTGCGGTGCATCTGGCGACAGCAGCCATTCTGAATGCCGTGTGGGACTTGTGGGCCAAGCAGGAGGGAAAGGTAACTCGTTTCACAAACACTTCTGAGGTGCCAAGGAACAGCATGACAGTGACTTTATCTACAATCAGCTATCTAAAGATGAAAGACAGGCACACTGCAGGCTTCCTAAAGGAAATAAACAGAATGGCTTTGATTGTTTTTTCTCCCCTGAGAGATATTGGCAGTAGTTAGAAAACTGTAAGAGTAAGAGAAGGAGGGGAAGGGGCAATAGACGGCACAGGCAACCATTAGAGCCAGGATAGGTGCCGGACCAGATATGTCTGATAGCCAGAGTTTGCTGCTCGTGCGGTTATGGTCAGGAAAAATATGGGTACTCTATACATGATGTTTTACAAATCTTTTTTTTTTTCTTCAAGCCACTCTGGAAGTTACTTGTGGACATGGTAAGTAGAAACTTTTTTTTTTAGTTGGGGTCTCATTCTGTCATCCAGGCTGGAGTGCAGTGGCACGATCATGGCTCACTGAAGTCTCTACTTCCTGGACTTAGGGGGCTCTCCCGCCTCAGCCTTCCAAGTAGCTGGACCCACAGGCATATGCCCCGACGCCTGGCTAATTTTTTGCAGTGATAAAATCTTGCTATATTGTCTTGGGTTGAACGGAGGGGCTTAAGCAGTCCTTCCACCTTGGCCTCCCAGATTGCTGGGATTGCAGGCGTGAGCCACCTTGCCCAGCCTAGAATCTTTAATATTGCTATTGTTTCTGTAAATGAAGTGGATTTCACGGATTACTTGCCTTTTTATTATCAGTAAATATATTCAGGACTATCTATTGATCACTCTAGTGATGATAATGTTAAAAAAACAGTAAAATATAGTATTCGTTTTTCTAACATGTGACCTATCAGATGGCTGTGCTTATGCAGACAGAATGGCTACAACAGGAAGCAGTGAGTTTGGGGGTCTGTCCTCCCCACTGTGGATCTGTTACATGTGATGCCAATTCTTTTAGCCTCCATGGCCTGATTATGAAAAAAGGATAATCACAGAATTAAAGACCAAATGAAGAAAGCGTTTCATAAACTCTGAAGAACAAGATGTTACTGTTAAGATACTGGTCAGAGCCGGGCTCAGTGGCTCAGCCTGTAACCCCACGCCTTGGGAGGCTGAGGTGAGTGGATTACCTGAGCCCGCGGGTTCAAGACCCGCCTGGGTAACTTGGCGAGACCTCATCTCTACAATAAATCAAAAAATTAGCTGGGCATGGTAGCGTGCACCTGTAGTTCCAGCTACTTTGAAGGCTGAGGCGGAAGGATCGCCGGAGCCCAGCAGGTTGAGGCTGCAGTGGCCGGGAGCGGCCACTGCACTCTGGTCTGGGTGACAGAGTGAGACTCCAACTCAAAAAAAAAAAAAAAAGATACTGGTCACTTTGGTCCCCAAAGCACGATCAGACCATTGCAGTCTCCGCTGTACAGTTTCAGCAGGAAAGGAGCTTAACACTCAGTTCTGAAGATGTGCACTTGGCAGTTTTCTTTCTTCTTGTCCTATTTATAGCAGGGATGAGCACCTGGCTGCTGAGGAGGAAACAACTCTGGGCAAGTTAAAGGGGAGTGAGCAAGGCTGGCCTTGAACCCAGGCTTCACTGCTGAGTAACCTTGAGTATGTTACTTTTTTTTTTTTTGAGTTGGAGTCTCACTCTGTCACCAAGACTGGAGTGCAGTGGCCGCTCCCAGCCACTGCAGCCTTGACCTACTGGGCTCCGGCGATCCTTCCGCCTCAGCCTTCCAAGTAGCTGGAACTACAGGAGCGTGCTACCATGCCCGGCTAATTTTTTTGATTTATTGTAGAGATTAGGTCTCGCCAAGTTGCCTAGGCGGGTCTTGAACCCACGAGCTCAGGCAATCCACTCACCTCAGCCTTCCAAGGCATGGGATTACAGGCTGAGCCACCGAGCCTGGCTTGAGTATGTTACTTTTTGACTTGGAGCTGTATCTGCCTCAGTGTAATGCCTTGGTGGTCACTAAAATTTTGGTAGTCCACAGATGAAGGCCCTTATTTGACTCAAAATTAAGGAAAAACAAAGAACACCATGGCCTTGAAGACTGTTGGACCTGTAGACATTGCTCCTCCTCTGGAAAAAGGTGAAGACAGTAGGCTGTCACTTCATCTCTCTGACATGGCTGAGGGTTACATCAGGTCATCTGAAGGAGAAGGATATGGACCTCTTGAGCCATCTTCCAGGCTCAAGATCAGTCTTTCAGAGGGGTGTGAGAGGTGGCCACCAGATTTGAAGGTCACCAGAAAGGTACTTGAACTATCCATCTTTTGGATCCTGTTCCCCTTTTCAATGCCAGTACTCTTAAAAGAAGAATGTCATGGGTGAAAGAGCTTTCAAGATTTTTGACAGTTATAGTAGAGTATTATGGGTCACTATAAGACATTAGTGGGAATGGAGCTGCTGACTGTTTTCCAACTGACTGCTTGGAGTAGGGAAAGGTCTCAGCACAAGGCCCTGCCAGGATGTTGGCTGGTGGGAAGCCAGGTTAACCAGCATACTCCTGGTTCACTCACTCTATTCCTATTAGTGAAATGATTTATCCTCATTTGACAGGAGAGGAATTTGCCAAGGGTCATGCTGTAGCGAAGGGTGGCCTGGCGCTGAGAACAGCCTTCTTTCTCTTGCATCAAAGCTGCTCTAGTACCACCTGCTGGCCCTCATAGTTCACTGTGGATGGCCCTGCAGTGTGGAGCAAATGTATAGAGTGACGCCAGGCGTTCACCTCCTCATTTAACTCCTACTCAGTGTTGGCCTCTTGCCAGGTCCTCCTTCTAGAAAGCCATGTTAGTTTGAGAGACTGGAGGGTCTGAGAATTTATCAGAGGCAGTGATGAGTCCCTCTGAAAAATCCTATACTGAGGAATGACAGAATCAAACAATTTAACACAAGTCCCAAAGGTCACTTTCTGGAAGGAATGTGCCCCATGTATTCATGTAAACCCGCCTGTGAATTGATTTGGGCCTTTTCCCTCCTGTCATGCTGCCAGGATCCCAGGACGCTGGTATCCTGCATAGATTTCCGGTACATCACCGATGTCCTGACTGAGGAGGATGCCTATGGTGAGTTGCATTTAAGTGATGGAACTGGAAGCTTTCTGGTGTATACTGATGGACACACATAGTAGTGACATGCTTTGTTACCTAAAAAAGTGATTTTTTTTAATGTCTTACAGAAATACTGCAGAAAGGTCAAGTTGGTAAAAAAGAAAGAGGTGGGTTGTGAGAAAATTTTCTTCATTGTTTTTGCTAACATTGTCCAGCTTTAAATGCTGCCATCCTCTGGGGGTACATACTGTCCTCCCAAATGCCCTGTGCTGAGCAGCTGGACCTTGACAGACATCAGGTCTACATGATGAAACTTCCTGGGTATGACCTTGGACTGCAGAGTTAGCTTCAGCCGCTGCTAAAAGGGAGTTTGGCTTTAGGGTAACACTGTAGGATATGGAAGCATCCTTGGGGAGTGGGACCATTCAAAAGGGTATCCTGATGACCTGAGTTTGACATCCTCCATGATTTATGGCTGGTTGCTTGTGAGGAGCAGAATCGGGAGAACAACTGGATTCTGCAGGGGCAACAGCTTAGGTACAGGCAGGTCTAATTCAAGGATCCTTGGAAAGTGCAAAATGTTGATGAGTGGTATGTTTCCACAGAAGAGCAAATGCAGACACATGGCTATCCTGCCTATACAACATCGTGCGCCTGGCTGGGGTACTCAGATGACACCTTGAAGCAGGTGGGTCTTTCGACTTGGTTTTGTAGACAGGCTGAATGGGGAGAAAACAAACTGTTTTCCCTTCTATGCTTGCCACCACTCTTAATACTTCACTTCTAACACCAGATGTATATATATTGTTCCATGCCAAATAATTCTCCAATTTTTATGGACACCAACTAGGGATCCTACTATTTTCCTCAATTTTGACGCTATTCACCAGACCCCACAGGTTAAGGGCACAGTCTCACAGGACTGCCCCATGCCAGATGCCAGTCACAAATCCAAGTCATCACCCATGCCTCTGACTGATTGGCTATAGATTGGAGGTTCCCACAAATGCTGCCTTTGAGTTTGATCATTTACTGGAATGGTTCGCAGGACTCAGGGAAACACTTTACTTATATTTATTCATTTATTGTAAAGGATATGACTTAGGAACAGCCAATTGGAAGAGACCCATAGGGCAAGGTGCAGAACTTCAGTGCCCCTTCCAGGTGTGCCACCCTCCCAGCACCTCCATGTGTTCAACTACCCGGAAGCTCTCTGAACCCTGTCCTTTGGGTTTTTATGGAAGCTTCATTATGTAGGCATGACTGATTAAATCACGGCCATTGGTGGTCAGCTCAACCTCTGGCCCCTTTCCCCGCCTTGAGGTCTGCGATGGGGATGAGGCTAAAATTTCCAACCTCACAATCAAAGCTTGGTCTTTTGGTAACCAGCTCCCATCCTGAAGCTCCCTACCTCAGTAAAGTTGTCTCATTTGCATACAAAAGACACTCTTATCACTCAAGCGATAGCAATGGTTTTAGGAGCTGTGTGCCAGGAAATGGAAGGGCAGAGATGAGACAGAAACCAAATATATATTTCTTCTTATGTCACACAGGCCTTATAGTCCTGGCTCTGTGGGAGAGATTTAATATTTTCTCGTTACCCTTTCTAAATCATTTTGGATCCAAGACTTCATTCTGAAAGTACTTATTATACTCAAGCAAAAGCAAAGCTGTTCACCTTGTGGACATGGAGACTCTGTGACTTAGTGAGTCACACCTCACTGGAAGGTGGCAGGCTATGATTTCGTTCCCAGGCAGAACCACTTGTACAACATGGTGCAAGTCACCAAACCATTCTGCGCCTCAGTTTCTTCACTGTGAAATGGGGAAATAATACCTATCTCATGGGGTAGTTTTGAGTGTTCAGATATGTGTTGCAAGTTATGTAATGCTCAGAGCATCCTGGCTGGCACATGCCATGCAATCAGTACATGGTTGATGTATTACTCTTTCTCATCGTACTGTACTCACCTAGAACCAAGAGGGATAAAGAGAGAGAGAGAGAGAAAGAGAGAGAGAGAGAGTGAGAGAGAGAGAGAGAGAGAGAGAGAGACTGATTTCTGCTTGCTGCTCTTATATTCATTAGTTCTATGGATGCCACAGAATAGCCTGGCTTTAAAAAAAGGCATTTTCTCAAGCCTGTAATCCCAGCACTTCAGGAGGACGAGGTGAGAGGACTGCCTGAGTCCAGGCATTCAAGGCCAGCCTGGGCAACTTGCTGAGACCTTGTTTCTACAATTAAAAAAAAAATTAGCCGGGCATGGTGGTGCACACCTGTAGTTTCAGCTACTTGGAAAGCTAAGGCAGAAGGATCGCCTGAGTCCAGCAGGTTGAGGCTGCAGTTGCCATGAGCATGCCATTGCACTCCAGCCTGGGTGACAGAGTGAGACTCCAACTCCAAAAAAATAAAATAAAATAAAAAGAAGAATATTAATGCTATATTCCCCTTCCAGGAATATCGTGACAATTAAGGAAATGGGTCCCATAGAGATGAGGAAAGAAAGTCACCCTACAAGTAGAAAGAGTTATGCTCTGTTGGCCAAGGTGTTTCTGCTCTTAATTTCAACAACACGTGGCTGTTGTTCTGTTTTATGCTATAGCCAGACTCTTTTGAAATCCAGATCAGAAATGACTGGCAAGCTCATCAGACCAAAGGGCGCTTTCCAGTATGTGATGCAGGGTGTGTTCCTTTCCCCACAGCTCTGCACGGAGGCACTGAAGGATGGCTGGACCAGGTAAGTAATTTGTAATGATGGACTTAACTGTCCCAGTTAGCAGCCTAAGAGAGTCAGTGGAGAGGAGCCAAGGAGTAAAACATGCCAACAGGCCACAATCAGTCTGACACGTAGGGACGCTACGGGAAGTTTCCGCCTAGGCCAAGGTCTTTCTCTAAAGACAAGGTGTGAGTCCTAATTAGAATTCTGGAACATCCGAGTTCTTGGAGATCATGGATTTCAAGCACAATCTAGAGTAGAAACTACTCCTTGATGTCAGTAACAAGCATGGACTCAGCTTCTGCGTGAATATCTCCAGAGCCATGATGTTACGTTTGTGAGACACTTTCCATTTTTCGAGGGCTCAAAGTGTTAGGTAGGTCTGCAATGTCAGGAACCCTTTGCTCCCATAGAACTCCAGCTGCCAGTCTCAGTTCTTCTCCATGGAGTGACCAAGAACCAGACTGCTCCCCTTCAGTTGAGTGACAGCCCTTCCCTCCCCACAGGCCTCTTCCTTTCTAGACTGTCCACCTGCACTTCTCCCCTCCGTCTCTCACATGTGTGGTTAAAGACCGTGGGTCATCCCAAGATCTTCCCTGGATGAGCCATGATGGTCAGTGACCCTGATTTCTGATGCAGTGTGAGTCCCTCAATGCGGCTCAAGGTGGCACTTTTTACCTGTGATATTTCACCGGACCTCCTACCTATATTGCAACCGGTCTGGTTCCCGAGGTTCCTGGTACTCAGTGTATGGCCTGTGGAGCTGGATTGTCAGCATCACCTGGGAGCTTGTCAGAAATGCAGTCTCAGGCCTCTCCCCAGACCTGCTGCATAGGAATCTGCATTTTAACAAGGCTGATCCATATACACATGCTCAAGTTTGAGAGACACTGAATTCTTGTTAATGACTCAGCTAAATAAAGGGTTGAGGAGTGAGAACTTGGAGGAGGCATGACATGGAAAGAGGCTTTGGCATCCAATGGAATAAAATCTCACCTTAATCCTTCACTCCCTGCAAGTGCTCACTGTGTGATCGTGGGCAAATTGCTCAACCTCTCTGAACCTCATTTTATCTCTCATGGTTCTCCTCAAAGTTGCCATATCTAGGAAGGACCAGCACAGGGCAGGATTCAGGCTGGAGCAGTTGTATCTGGTGATTCAGAGAAGGCTGCAGAGAGATGTCAAGGGCCTCCCAGTGCAAGAAGCCTGGCATCCGGGGCCTATGGTCAGTCGCCCTCTTTGCCAAAGAGAGAGAGGAACTCAGGCAGTACCGGGCTCTGTCTGGAGCAACAGCCAATGCTACTCTCAAAGGCAGATGCACAGGACAGGCTGGTGCATGAGGAAGCGAATGCTGGCCTCCCCTTGGTGGTGTCCCCTCTGTCACCTGCCAGTGCCCACACTCAGGCCAGCAACACAATCTCTGATGACAGAGTCACAGGGTATGGATGTAGGGGCCCATGTCTCAAGAACAGCTGCACTCAAAACAGATTAAGGACCTCTTGCAAGAGGCCTGATGTAGTATAAAGAAGACCTCTGGGCCGGGCATGGTGACTCAAGCCTGTAATCCCAGCACTTTGGGAGACTGAGGTGAGGGGATTGCATGAGTCCACAAGTTCGAGACTAGCCTGGGCAATTTGGCAGGGCCTCATCTCTACAATAATTTAAAAAAAAATTAGCCCAGCGTGGTAGCGTGTGCCTGTAGTTCCAGCTACTTGGAAGGCTGAGGCGGAAGGATCGCCGGAGCCCAGCAGGTCAAGGCTGCGATAGCCAGGAGCAGCTGCTGCACTCCAGTCTGGGTGACAGAGTGAGACTCCAACTCAAAAAAAAAAAAAAAAAAAAAGAAGAAGAAGACTTCTGCATGGGGGCTCAAGCCACACTCTGCTGCTCCTCTGTTAGGTGACCAAGTCACTCTCCCTCCTGAGCCTTAAGCCCCTGCACCACAGGGAGGCAACCATCCCTGTGGCATTTCTCACTGAGTTAATTTAAGAGGAACCCCTCACTGTTAAGGGCTATGCAAGTGTTACTTCTTAGAAACCATAATCTTTCGATTAAGGCTATCACAGGGTGACTCACTCACCATTCCCCATCAGCCCACTTTTTTCTTCAATTCTGACTGTGGCTTTTTTGTACATAATTCCTTTTCATGGCGCAGCAAACACTAAGTCAATTGTATTAAAGATCTAACTTCTTTGTCCAGTTCCTTAACTGCAGGTCAGCAGATAATTGAAAGCCATTGCCCTGATCCAGAGTAAAGAGATCAAGTTTACGGGTTTGTTTTCTAGTGACTTGTCTGAAGACGAGAAAGAGCAAGAAGTTACTAGAAAATGTGGTCTATGAATTCTTGACAAAGACAGTCACTTCTGCAGAAAATTCAGGTGTCTTTGCCAAGTCTGGGGACAGATCTAAATTACCAAAGCAAATATATTTTATAGGTTTAAAGTAAAGGTTGGTGCTGATCTCCAGGATGACATTCGTAGATGCCGACTCATCAGAGACATGATTGGACCAGAGAAAGTTTTGGTAAATATCCTCTCACAACACAGAGAAATAGAAGCCTTTGTCCAGGGCCTAAATGCAACTTGTTTCAAGCAAGCAAGGATTGGGAATTTAAAGACTTATTATCAGAGGAAGTACAGCTGTACAGGCTTGCAGTAAGCAAATTGTGTGTGTGTGTGTGTGTGTGTGCGTGTGTGTGTGTGTGTATGTTGGAGTCTCACTCTGTCACCCAGGCTAGAGTGCAGTGGCACACTCACAGCCACTGCAGCCTCAACCTGCTGGGCTCAGGTGATCCTTCCACCTCAGCCTCCAAGTATCTGGAACTACAGGCACACACCACCATGCCTTGCTAATATTTTGATTTATTGTAGAGATGAGGTCTCGCAAAGTTGCCCAGGCTAGTCTCGAACCCGTGGACTCAGGCACTTCTCTCACCTTGGCCTCCCAAAGTGCTGGGATTATAGGCATGAGCCACTGCACCCAGCCGACAAACTCTTCAAAACAAAACAAAACAAAAGAAGGGAACTGATAGTTTTAAGTTTTTTAATTCTGTAGAACTAGTTTAAAAAGATTCGGGTTAGGAATGTTCCTTCTTGCTAACATAGATACCCCTGAGCAAACAGGTCTCTCATTGGTGCTGTGGTGTGCCAATCATTTGATCCCCCCCATCTCACCAGGCAGGCAGATGTCAAGGAGCCATTGTTGAAGAAAAGTTGAAACTATGGCTGAGATAATAAGGATCCTAACTTCATATATTCATAAAAACAGCTCATGGTAGGGTATGGTGGCTCACGCCTATAATCCCATTGCTTTAGGAAGCTGAGGATTGCTTGAGGACAGGAGTTTAAGACCAGCCTGGGCAATGTTAAATTTTTTTAAAAAAAGAAGCTCTTATATGTAAAACTTTTTCATTAAAGAAAGTTGCAATAAGATGTTTTTATGACATTTTAGAGTCTTGTTTTATAAGTTAAAATAGAAGTTTAAGCCGGGCTCAGTGGCTCAGCCTGTAATCCCGCGCTTTGGGAGGCTGAGGTGAGTGGATTGCCTGAGCCTGCGGGTTCGAGACCCGCCTGGGCAACTTGGCGAGACCTCATCTCTACAATAAATCAAAAAATTAGCCGGGCGTGGTATCGCACACCTGTAGTTCCATCTCCTTGGAAGGCTGAGGCGGAAGAATTGCCAGAGCCCAGCAGGTCTGCTGTGCTCCAGTCTGGGTGACAGAGTGAGACTCCAACTCAAAAAAAAAAAAAAAAAATAGAAGTTTAGAGTCCTTAACCTAGGTTCAGAAGTCCCATTATTTATACATGAATTAATGCTGCTTTTCTTGTATGAGGTCATCTTCATCCAAATAATTTATGATAAAAATTGATTCTGTGCATACTGTCCTCTGGTTCTCCTCGTGTCCTGTGGGGGAGCTCCTGCCACTTAGTACTTTCTACGGAGACATCCATTTCTGTGTCTGCCTTCTCCAAGCGTGTTATCAGGGTTGGGGACGAGGGACTGTCTCTTAAGCTTGGCAGAGGCAGTACCTGGCATCCAGGCAGGATGGTGGCAGAGGAGCCAGCCTTGGAGGGAGAGGGATGGACTTGAACTCACTATTAACTTATTTTGTTATTATTATTTTTTTGAGTTGGAGTCTCTGTCTCCCAGGCTGGAGTGTAGGGGCATACTCACGGCCACCCCTAGCATCAACCTACCGGGCTCCTGTGATCCATCCACCTCAGCCTTCCAAGCAGCTGTAACTACAGGCACATGCTACCATGCCCAGCTAATTTTTTATTTATTTATTGTAGAGACGAGGTCTTACCAAGTTCCCCAGACTGGTCTCAAACATGCGGGCTCAGTCAATCCACTTGCCTCAGATTCCCAAAGTGCTGGGATTACAGGCTGAGCCACCGAACCTGGCTGACTTATTATTCTTTTGTTTTGTTTTGTTTTGTTTTTTTGGGTTGGAGTCTCACTTGGTTGCCCAGACTGGAGGGCCGTGGCCGATCCCACCACCACAGCCTCGACCTGCTGGGCTCCGGCGATCCTTCCGCCTCAGCCTTCCAAGTAGCTGGAATTACAGGCACAAACTACCACGCTGGGCTAATTTTTTTGATTTATTGTATAGATGAGGTCTCTCCAAGTTGCCCGGGTGGGTCTCGAACCCGCGGGCTCAGGCAATCCACTCACCTCGGCCTCGCAAAGCACTGGGATTACAGGCTGAGCTACCCAGCCCGGCCGACTTATTGTTCTTAAGCAAGTTACTTAACTTCTGTGCATGTCAGTTTTCTTATTTGTAAAATGGGTTAATATGAACTGTCTCGTAGGGTTATTATAAATATGATAAATGTGATAAAACAGTTCCTATGAACAGAACCAACATTGCAAGACACATGCATTTGGGTGGCATCTAAATACAAATTGGCTAGAGCCCCACTTCTCATGGGCCGGCCCAGGGCACCACCGGACATCCCAGCAGCTCTGTGAACAATTCACATCTCTGCCTGGAGCCAGAGTCTTGGTCTTGGTGGCTCCCCTTTGGCTCCTTTTTTTTAGGGCTACGTGCTGGGCCTCAGCAAAGGAAATGTAGGGGAGTCTCATTCAGCAGTTGGTGGCACTGAGTGACAGCTTTTCCTCCTTGGAGGCACAACCCTGTGGTGAGGTCAGCATGGGGCAGCCCTCCCCATGAGGGGTCTCTCCTTGCAGATGATGGATGCCAACCAGCGCTGGGATGTGCCTGAGGCAGTGGAGTGGACGTCAAGGCTGGCCGAGTTCAAGCCATTGTGGATTGAGGAGCCAACCTCCCCTGATGACATCTTGGGGCATGCTGCCATTTCCAAGGTAGAAAAACTGTTACTGTTGTTGCTACTGCTGCTGCCAAGGCCGTTTATTTTTTTGTTTAGTTTTCCAGAGTGTGAGTGACAGATCCTAAAATTCCTTTGCTCATTCCCTTTTACGTTTCCTGATGAAGTCACTGAAATAATTGTAACATGTGACAAGTTCAGGAGTTACAGACCTGATATTCTTTTATCCACTTCAGTTTGTATATTGCCCTTATTTCTGTTTGTCTCAGAAAAAGTTAAGTTGCTTAAAGTTGAAAGGCTACCAGCAATTTAAGGTTAATAGACATGATCCCCATACTTTGTAAATATAGAAATGTGGCAGATATTAAACTACTTTATCCACCTGGAATGAAACAAAAAAGGGTATATTCCTCTAGATGACTCAAAATAAAAGGTTTGCTTAGCTAATGTCAAAGTCAGGCCTCCCCAGGAGAAAGCAGCCTGTCTGTTTCCCGAAAGCCTTATTGACAAATCCCTCCTAATCAGCCAGCTTCCTTCCCTTTCAGGTTTAGAAAGAACCTGATATATCAGCACATCTGAGAAACATTCTGTCTCAGGCCAGATCCATTACTCAGGTTTATGGTGTTGATCTACACAGCCAGAATGCCAGTTGGTTAATTTACAAAGAGAATTATGACTTCTAAGTTTTTTGTCCTCTGACCAGAGCAAGCTTCCTAAGGAGTCATAGTAAGCAAGAGACTTGTGGATGAGTGAGAACTCAGGGCAGGGATTGGCTATGGGATTTGAATATGTGATGGTGTCAGACTAAGCTGTCCCAGTATGTCCAACTCGGGGTTTGAATATACCTGTTTTTGGCCCAAGATGTGTTGACTCTTAAGCCTCATCCCTCCCCACTGAGCTCAAACCCAGCCAACATTTACCTGTAATGCCCCTTTTAGTTTTCAACTGACAGAATCCTTTTCCCCTACACATTAATTGGGTTAATTACAGTCATGCACCACATAATGTGTTTCAGTCAATGAAGGCCCACATATACAACAATGGTCCCATAATAATGGAGCTGAGAAATTCCTATCACCTGGTGATGTAGCCATGATAATGTCATAAAGCAATGCATTACCTTTTCTATATTTAAATATGTTTACTTATTACTGTGTTACAACTGCCTGCAATATTAGTACAATAACATGCTGTGTGAGTTTGTAGCCTAGAAGCAATAGGCTATACAATATAGCCTAGGTGTGTAGTAGGCTCTGCCATCTAGATTTGTATAGGTACACTCTGTGATGTTCACACAAAAACAGAATCCCCTAAAGGATACATTTGTATACCCATTGTTAAACAATGCATGACTTAAATATTCCTTTGGTTTATAGCCATGACTTGCCTGCCTGGGAACATTTTCTTCCTGAGATGACTTTGCATAGCTGTACTCTCCCCCATTATGTGTTGATCTTAAAAATTTAATTCTGATGGGGGCGTCTTAGTTTCAAGTTCTAAGAGGAATAGATTCCTTGATTCATCCTACTAAAGTGTGGAGTTGGGGCCAAGTCTCCATTTTTCTCAGTAAATTGGCACATGATCTACCTTATGTTGGACACTCTACCACAGCCTCTGTTTGAGGAATGCCCTACTTCTTCCTCCTTTGCAGCCTTGCCAGAAAAAGCTAAGATACATGAAACAAAGATGGGTGGGCCACTAGGCTAGGGAACTGAGCGCCGAGGGCAGTTTATTGAGGAAAACGATGGGTATGGGATGGGATGGTTCGGGGAGACCAGAGCTGACTCTGTAGAGAAAGCGAGTGAAGTCACAGGTGAGGCAAGTGTGAGTGAGAGCCGTGAAGTGGTCATAGCCTTCCTCATTTAAACAGAACCCAAACCTCCCAAGGACTACTTCCCAAATGAGACTCTTTGGGTGAGGCATCATGAGTAGACAAGACTTTTCACCTTGAGTCCCACTGGCCTATTCTTCTATGGGCTTTTACAGGGTAGCTGCGTCCTTCACGATGCCAGCTAGCCCCAGCATGAACCAGAACTCTGTCCACCTGGAGAGCCTCCTTGGAAACTCTTTGGGGCCTTAACCCTCAAGGTTTTGTTTATATGGGGAAGCCATTCCCTCAGGGGCATCCAAGGAAGTGGGGCAGATGCAGAGATGGCAGGGCCAGTGCAGATATGCAAGGGAATGCAGGGTGCACGCCAGGGAGTTGTGGAAAAGGCTGTCACGTGGGACCGGAATATGGGGTCCATCTGCTCAAAGCAGGCAGCCAAAGAAAGTGAGACACTGTCGGTTCTTGAATGAATGGCATAGTATGGCTGGGTTTAAAGATGGTGTGACTGGTAGCAACGTGTGGAGTGTATTGAGACAGGAGGTGTATGGGAGGTGAGGAATGGGAAGGAAGAAACTGAGGCAGAGATGGGAGCTGGGAAGCTTTTCTGGTCATCTGAGGGAGATAAGGGGAGAGGGTAGCTTGACTAGAGCAGATTCATAAAATATTGAAAAGGAAGAAAAAAATGTTGGTACCCAGTCAATGCCAGAGACATATATGCTTTGAAAAATGATAGAGTAAATAGGTCAAATGGTCTTTCCTCCTCCCCCTTTCTCTTCTCCCTCTCTCTTCTCTCTGAGATGAAAAAAAAACCTAGGGCACTCACATTAGAAATTTCAGGAAGCATAAAAATTACCTTAAGAAGGTGCCTTAGAGACCACCTACTCAAATGAAGATCTTTTGCAGATGAGGAAGTCACGGATTTGGGTGGCACATGTGTGACCTGCCCAAGCCCACACATCTCACAAGAGGCAGGAAAATATCAGAATCAAGGACACTTACCTCCTAAATTAAGTAAGATGAAACCAGGGACACTTGGATCTTAAATTAAGGAATTTTTCTGTTAAGAAGTCAGCTTAGTTTAATAATTCAGATGCCTCCTCTGGCTCTGAAATCAGCCTAGAGTTCTAACCCCCACCTCTACCACTCTAGCTTTGTGATCTGTTTTCTTGCTTTCTGTAAAATGGGGATGATGATGGCTCCTCTCCCATTTCGTTCAGACCAGGAATCATTTAAGTCAGTGTTTTGTACAGAACCTGATAAGTAGCAAGAGCTCAGCAAGTTATTATTATTAGTGTCATTGATATTATTGTCCTAAACAAAGGGCATGGAAACCAGAGAGAAAACAATGCCTGAAGAGAGTAACTGTGGAGTTTTAGTTCCTGTAGAGGCTGGAGGGGAGCATCCCAGAGTCCAGGTGGCAGGTGAGTGAGGTAGCTTTTGGGGACCCGGAGAGAGGACAGACAGCAGCAAGGCTGTGTTCAGGTGAAGAGACCAGCATCTCATGAGGTAAGCTCACCAGGTGAGCACTGGTCTCAGCCTAATCTGTAAGGTAGAATCTAAGGCCACCCACCGAGCTGGGAGAGGATTTTGGAATTGACAAAGACACAAGAGGGGTCTAGAACAGCCACTGAAGGTTCATCAGGAAGACAACAAGAAGGGAATAAAGGGAGTGGCGGTGACCCACAGGAAGGAGTCAGCTAGAAGTAGGACCCTGTGAATACACAAGGAGCTACGGCTGAGTGGGCAGGAGAGGGGAGGGCCGCTCACATGGGGAAGGGCACAGAGGGAGCACAGGCCAGGACACTGCAGAAGGGGCTCTGCAGAGGCATGGCCAGAAAGGCACTGGTGGCAGCATCTGAGCAGTGCTTGCTTTTCCTTCTGCGGTTACACACAGCTCTTCTGTGCACACATGCGTTCCTCTTGACGTCCTTCTGCCAATCTTGAGACTTCGTATGGCTCAACAGCAGGGAAGTTTCCTTCTTCAGTGTAAATGTTTTTAAACATTAGGATTTGTAGTTCAAAACTTAGCAAAATAACACCAGGCTGCCTTCTATTTTGTAGGCATTGGCTTCCTTAGGAATCGGCGTTGCCACAGGGGAACAGGTAAGTGACATCTCCTTGTGGTCATTACACACTGACCACCAACTAAGGACACAGTCCTACGTCAGGCCTCATCACCTGTTATACTTTGAGTTGGAAGTGTTTCATCTTAGAAATTGCATAATTTTACAACACTTCAATGGAGTCTAGAGTCAGATATAATCAAAAGCTTGCAGCTTTTTCTCCAATTCATATGACTAAGGTTACGCGTCTTTTTCAAAGTGTCTCATCAAGATGGACAAGTCGGCAATTGAAAGTTGCAAGTGCAGAAGATGATTTTAAGAAAGCCAGCTTTCAAATGGAATAAACATTGTGTTTGCTTTTTGTGCTTACAAGCTAAGCACAGGTGTCTGCCAAAGTGTGCTGCGACCAATCCACAAGCAGAGCATTCCCGGTTTCCCAGCAAATGGAGCGATACCACTCTGGGGTGGTCCGCTCTGTCGTCCGTGCCACCTGCCCACCACTGCCACCGTAATTCATCCTGATACTCCGCTTCATCGCCATTTGTCAGTCGATGTGACAATTTATTCCTTAATGAATGGCGAGCTGGTGTGACTCTCACCCGACTCACACGGTTGCATGAGCAGACGTATAAAGAAGTGACCACAAGGGGGACGTCCGGGCGGCCTATGGCGCGGGCGGAAGTCCCGGGTCCGGCCCTGCGAGGTCGGGGCCGGGCGACCGCGACCGGGCGGGCAGACGCGGGGTCTGGCCGGCTGGGCCCGAGGGCCTGAGGGCTGGGCGCAATGGGTTAGTTCCAGGTGCGTCACCGTGGAGTTCCTTAAAGGGGAAGTGAGCCGGGGGAGCGCTCGTCCTGGGACTGGTGCTCCTCCGGCTCGGCCTCCATGGGACGCGGAGGCTCGTCTTCGGGCCGGGGCCCAGCGGGGGCTTCTTCCAGCGCCCGAGGGGTCCCGACGGCCTCGCGTGGCCGCCTCGGAGCCAGCGAGCAGGCCAGTGGGGCCGTCGGGGCCGTGGTGGCTGCAGCCGCCGGCGTTTGGGGCGGCGGGTGGGGGTGGCAGCGCCGAGTGGCCGCGGCGTGTGCGCCCCGGCGCACCGGGGCTCCCTGCTGGGCTGCCGCGGAGTACGAAAGCGCTACAGCTGCGCCTTCCCGCTGCAGCTGCGCGCCCGGATGCGCGACCTGGCGCTGGGCATGCTCGTCTTCGCTACGACAACTGCGTGGCGCACGCATTTTCCCAGGACTAACTCAACCCAGACCGCGGGGACCCTTCAAATCTGAACATAAATGATGCACTAGGGAACTGTTCGTTCACTCTTGCTGATGCATGGGATACACTTGCAATAAAGGAAATTCATCGAGTTCCAGAAAGCAGTCAAGCTAGTGATCAACACAGTTTCATTGGATGGAGATTCTGCCGTCCAGGCCTTTGAGGCCACGATAAGAGTCCCGAACAGCCCTTTGGTGGTATGACAATTAAGGATTGCGATAATGAATTGTTGCACATGGCCCATGACCTGGCTGTGCGGCTCCTCCCTGCTTTTGGAAACACCAAGACAGGGATCCCCTATGAATCTAAAGACAGGAGTTCATCCTGATAGCGATGCTGAGACATGCACGGCCGGAGCTGGCTCCCTCCTGGTGGAATTTGGGATTCTCAGCCGACTGCTGGGGGAATACCACGTTTGAGTGTGTGACCAGACGAGCAGTGAAAGCCCTTTGGAACCTCCGGAGCAATGACACAGGGTTATTAGGCAATGTTGTGAACATTCAGATGGGCCATTGGGTTGGAAAGCAGAGTGGCTTGGGTGCTGGGCTGGACTCCTTCTACGAATTCCTCTTGAAATCTTATATTCTCTTTGGAGAAAAAGAAGACCTAGAAATGTTTAATGAGGCATGCCAGAGTATTCAGAACTACTTAAGAGGGCGGAAAGCCTCCAATGAAGGCAAAGGAGTCACCCCTCTCCCCCCCCTCTGCCTCAAGGAGAATATGTTCAATGGGCAGCTGATGAACACCTGGGTCCACTCTCTGCAGGCCTTCTTCCCTGGGCTGCAGGTGCTGACAGATGTGGAAGATGTCATCTGCCTCTATGCCATATGGAAACGACAGGATGCCCTCCTCCCTGAGAAGTATAACTAGCCGCTGCAGGCCCCTTATGTTCTCTTTACCAGCTGAGACCAGAGTTAGTGGAGTCCATGTATCTCCTCTACCAGGTAATCAAGAATCCCTTCTACCTCCATATAGGAATGGATATTCTGCAGTCTGGAAAAGTACACAAAAATCAAGTGTGGGTACGCCATGCTGCATCATATCAACAAGTCCACGGAGGGCCGGACAGAGAGCGTCTTTCTCAGCAAGACCTGTAAATACTTGTACTTGCTGTTTGATGAGGAGAATCCAGTACACAAATCTGGAACCAGATACACGTTTACAACAGAGGGACACATTGCATCTGTGGGCAGACATTTCAGGAATCACCCTGGAAGAAATTCTTCTCTGAAGAAGGAGGGCAGGACCAAGAGAAAAAGCCTGTGCACAAGCCTAAATCTCACAAGTTAAAAGTGATCAACTCCAGCTCCAACTGCAGTCCTGTTCCTGATGAGAGGAGATACTCCCTGCCTTTGAACAGCATCTACATGCGACAGATTGGCCAGATGGTTGGCTTGATTTGAGCTGCTGTTTTCGGTGTGGCTTCATCTCAAACCAGACCGAACCCACCAAACCCACCAAACCCAGATCATGCCAAAGTCCAGTCGAAGGTGGAAGTGGACAGAAGTCTGGCCGTACATGATGGTATAAGCATTCTGTCTGGCTCTTCACCCATGTCTGGTTAATTCTCGTACACTTCAGTATTTCTCTTCTGCTCAATAAAATGCCCTGTTTTTGTTAAAAAAAAAAAAATGAAGAAGAAAAAGAAGTGAGCACAAAGCCCCCACCCCCACTTATCAGGCTTGCCTGGTGCCCACTGAGAACAAAGAAATCCAGTCTAGACCTCCTGAAGGCCACTGATGAGTAACAGTGGCATGGAATTGCCACAGGGCTGGGTTTAGAGCATCTGAAGGCCAAGGCTGACTCCTTTGTTGGTGTTACTTTTAATTCTATTTCCAGTGCCATAATAGAGTGATATTTAAGCAACTCCTACAGGCGAAGGCTCTGCAGTTCCTCCAGATTGACAGCTGCAGACTGGGAAGTGTCAATGAGAACCTCTCCGTGTTGCTGATGGCCAAAAAGTTTGAAAGTAAGGACAATGCAGAGGTTGCAGACAAACCTCCATTTCCCCACCCATCCGATACCTCCATGGGCTCTGCAATTCACATGAGTCCGTAATTTGCTATTTTGATTTTTTTTCTAACTCATTTAGCCTTAATCAGGGAATCTTTGATGATTTTCATCCTGGAAATTCATTCCTAAATATTAATGAATTAGTCACCTGTGGGCAGTAAGAAAAGGTTCCTTTTCATCCTTTCCTCTCTCTTCCCTTTCCTCTCTCTGCCCTACTCTTGGCATTAAACAGAAATGTCTTCACTTTAGTTCCTGTTTGCCCCCACGCGGGTGGAGTTGGCCTCTGTGAACTGGTACAGCACTTGATTATATTTGACTACATATCAGTCTCCGCAAGCCTTCAAAACAGGTCAGTAATGTGGCATTAATACTTTCTGCTTCCATAGAGTTCCTCAGTCCAGGCCAGATCTTTGAAAATCCTGCTTTTGTGACCAGGAACACTAAGCCCCTGTCCCCTGGCACGTCTTATAACTCACAGGCCGGATTTGTTTTGCTTCCACTTCTCCACATGGGAGACAATACAGAGACCCACCAATAAATAGTCATTTTTCCTTCCAGAAGGGTAGCTTCCTGGTAACAGACTCACTTTATCTTGTAAGTACACTGAAGGTGGGGTTTGCAACCATATTCCTCCATCAACAAGCTCCTTTTCCATCATGTATATATATTCTCCACTTCTGTCCGTTCTCCTATTCCTGACACTGGAGTCTTTAGTTTTATCTTATTCCTCAGCATGCCCCAGGTGGGCTTTAAATTAGGGCAATCTCCTTCCAGTCATCTGCACACATGGCTTTGCTTATTATGCTTTTCTTGTCTCCTAGAATGAAATGTATTCCAGAAAGAATGCTACAAGTATATAACAAAGGAATCAAAGCACCAAGTTCAGGACTGTGAGAGAGGATCCATCAGGGTACATGGGGGGGAGGGCTCCAATTAAAATTATAATGGTTTCTTTCTTCAGGGGTGTAATGAGTAGATAGGTGCTGCCTTTTATTTTATTTTATTTTTTTATGAGTTGGTGTCTCACTCTGTCACCCAGACTGGAGTGCAGTGGCCGCTTCCAGCCACCGCAGCCTCGACTTGCTGGGCTCCGGCGATCCTTCCACCTCAGTCTTCCGAGTAGCCGGAACTACAGGCATGCGCTACCACGCCCGGCTAATTTTTTTGATTTATTGTAGAGATGAGGTTTTGCCTGCCCCGGCGGGTCTCGAACCCGCAGGCTCAGGCAATCCACTCACCTCAGCCTCCCAAGGCACGGGAAGGTGCTGCCTTTTAATATGCCAAAACTATTTTATTTTTTACTATAAGAAAGAACATTAGATTGGAAAGAAGGAAACCCGGGTTCCCTCAGTCCTAAGGCTACCACTAGTTATTTGATCTCACATGACTCTGAACCGTGGCTTATTAATCTGGAAAATGATAGCTCATTTTCCTTTTCTCTTCCAATTTATGATTCTAAAATGAAGAAAATAACTATTCCTAGGTTATCTTGCTTTTGCTCCCTTTAGGACTGAGGTAGGCTCTCATGAACCTTGAAAAGCCGTGCGGTTTTAAGGGATTCTTTCTGGAATACATTTCATCCTAGGAGACAAGAAAAGTATGAAGGTTACTCCTGAGCCAGTGTAGTCACTGAGCGGGTGATGGTGCCTCATGCAGGCCTCGCTACTTGGGAACATTCCTGTACAAGGAAAGCTGCCACCAGACACTGACATGGTGTGCTGTCTCACCTCAACCTCTGCTTTGTAATTGTGTGGAACACCCATTCCCTGTTCATCTTTTTAAGGCCCAGCTGTTCTCTCCCATGTGGCTGGGTCTTCACCTGTACCTGTTCTTTATAGACTGCACAGAACACATATCATAGCTGATGTTAGTGCCTGTGTCCTCTGAAATAATGATGATCTTTCCTGCCATCCCTGTGTATCTCCAGTGTACATAGTCTGCCTGTTGCAGTTGTTCAGGTGACCAAATCATATGTATAGCTGGAAGGAACCTCATTTGGTAATTATAATCTACTCCAACTTTTGGCAAGAGTCACTCAAATAGTTCCAGATATTTATGGGGTCTGAATTGGTGCCTTCTAAAGGGCATCACAAAACCTTTAGTGTTAAAAGGGACTTCATGGCTCATTTCATTTAAGCCCCCAATCCACACTGCTGTATTTTACAGAAGAAAAGCACCTGAGGCACAAAGTTGTAAGGATTTGCCTGGAAACGCATGGCATCACAGCTGTGCCTTGGCCAAGGCCACTGTGTCACAATGGTTCTGTCCCCTCCCTACTGTAACAGTTACACAACATAAATGAAATGACTTTAGGAGTCATTGCCCTGTGATTCCTCCCTTCTAGGATGTGTGAGTATGTCGACCATCTGCACGAACATTTCAAGTATCCAGTGGTGATTCAGCAGGCTTCCTACATGCCTCCAAAGGTGAGCTGCAGCCTGGGGGTGTTTTGCTGCCAGCTTCTACTGTCCCCGTTCTCATGAACCAGACTGTGGAGCACAAAGCTTTGACTCCTTAGAGTTTATTTGCAGTATCTGGAAACACACAGCTTTTTAGTTAGTCAATATCAAAATTTTAAGGCCTGAAAGTTAGGGCTTGGAAGTGAAGTTGCCTCCGACAAGGCTTCTGTAATGCTAGCCTTCACTGACTGAGACCTTAACATCAGCAATCCTTATGCAGAAAAACCTGGCACCATCCAGCGAGTTAATGACCTAAAATGTTTGACTACAGTTGTTACTGGAGCCATTTATCCTGACAATGATTAAGTGCTTATGGCTCATTTTCACCAACAGAGGTTGTGCTATTATCAAAGGAAGTTGATGAATTTAGTTAACTAATCCTGGCAAGCAGCCAGTAAAATGCACCCCTTTGCTCCATTTCAAACAGTCTCAATAATTTTGTTAATTCAGTTGCCTCTGGCTTAGATATAAAAGCATTTCTTGGGCACAGTGGCTCACACCTGTAATCTCAGCACTTTGAAGGCCAAGGTGAGAGGATTCCTTGAGGCCAAGAGATCAAGACCAGCCTGGGCAACTTAGTGAGACCCTGTCTCTACCAATCCTGCAGAAAAAAATAAAAAAATAAATTTTAAAAAATAAAAGCATTTCTGCAGACACTCTTGCCGTTGTTCTGCCCATTGTGCTCTTTACAACATATCCTTCCTGTAATAAACCTACATTTCTTTACTGTAATAAAATAAAAGCACTTCTTAGAGCAACAGAAATACACAAAATATAGGTTTTTGTTCCAAGTCAATAGCAACACTACTTCGTTTTTTGTCTTTGTTAGGAGGCTGGCTATTCAACAGAAATGAAGGAGGAATCTGTACAGAAACACCAATATCCAGATGGTGAGGTCTGGAAGAAACTCCTTGCTTCTCAAGAAAATTAAGTGTTCACCCTTTATCTTTTTTAAGTAAAAAAGCTTAAAACTTCTTGGACACAGTTTTACAAAAACAGAAGGAAAAAAAAATCTCATCCTACCTATCAATATTAGTTCAGCGAAGTCATACTAATCTCAGGAATCAGCTCAGTCATAACTCTATTTAATCCATCCATACATTTAGATTTAACTAACTCAAAGCCTTAGGAAGATGTTCTTACAAAATTTCTATCAAGTGCTGGTACCTAGAACATTAAATTGTACTCTGGAAATAAGCAACATGTTATGCAATTTGTTGGAATAATTTGTTGGAATAATTTAAGACTTTTCATATATTAGCAGAATAAAAATAGTCCTGCTGCATCACGGGGTATCTGGCACACAACAAAGGGATGAAGATGTCACTGATTAGCTCTTAGTGGTTTAGCATCCTTTTCTTGCTCAAGCTAAGCATATTATTAGAGAATTCACACCACAAAATGGTATTTTACAGACTATCTCGTAATAAACCTTAAAAAAAAACTCTATCCTTAGCGGTCATTGTAATGATAAAATATAGTTAGAATTAGATGAATATTAGAAAAAGAGAGCAAAATATAGTTTAGTCAGCATTTCTAAAATGTATTTTAACCCCTTAAATAATATCCAAACCAGAATACAGCACTTTACTTAGGAGGATTCTATTAACTCTATTCTAGGCAGGAACTGAGCAGATAAATGGCAAAATAGAATGAAAAAAAAAAATATGGACAAATGCAGAATGGTTCTTTATTATAGCAATATATAAAACACATATAACCTTAAATGTTCATAACCACACTATACCACATGACCTACAGCATTATTCATAAGCTCACTCAAATTTGGGACTTACAGAATTCTTGAAATTCACCAACCTTCATAAAAATGTGGGACTGAAATGCATGTACATTTTTGTTAAGAGCATATAAGTTTTCATTCTCCTCACTTTATTCATAATCTCAGCATTTTCATGCCTTCTTCAGTGAGCTAACTAAACTCAAGGCCTTTTATTACTGAAAGAACTTGCACAGTTAAGTCTGTCAGTGACAACACCTGAAAAAGTTAATACCCTAACTGATAGGTCACTGACAGATTTTTGATCTAGCTCCTTTGTCCTCTAAAGCAAAAAGAACTTTCACCCGGGCATCCAGCCTAATCCCTAAAGACTGACAATATCCTCCAAACTCCTTTGAAAGCATTCTAAACAGCCATTTCCATTTTAATAGTTGGATGCGGATTGTACCCTTCAATCTGGAAGTCTTCAGCTTTGAAATCATCAATTGTCTCAACTTTTCGAAGGATTTTGAGCTTCGGGAAGGGTCTTGGTTCTCGCTGAAGCTACAAACAACAAAATAAGACCATTACTTCACCATAGTTGTATAACCTGCTTTAATTCTGCTCCCATGTCTTCATGAAACAAGTACACAGTATTTGATCAACAAAGTTTTATTTTACAGGAGTGCAATTCTGTAGATATCTTGTCCCTGGTAATGCAACAATGGAGCATAACCAACTGGTTCTCTCACACATTATCAAGAGTGAGAGTGTTTTGTGACATTACTCAGCACCAGGAGCTTAGTGGCTCCGCAGGTGTAAGTTCTTATAATCACTCTTGGTAAATTTATTAAAAATGGGAACATAGTCTTTTTCTTTTCTATCTGTAACTCACAGTGGTACTCACTAAGCATACTTGAATTCCACAATCCCTATTCCAACTATCCCTGGCAGAAAGAAGAAGGAAAGATGACATGTGTTGACAATGAACAGAAAGGCATGCAAGCCAGGATCCCTGGGACAAACAGACAGAGATCACAACCTCCCATTATTGCATCCAAAACAATGGAGCAGGCAGCCAGAGGGAGGCATCTGAATAAGCCAAAGTCACCCTCCATTCAAGAGTAGGCAATCTCCCTCGAAGGAGGAACTTCAAACCCCGGATCTAATCTGGAAGGGGCTAAAGATTTTTGGTCCTTTTTTTCTTGGGGCTAAAGAAGCAGACAAACATATTTGTATTGCCATTTCAAATATCATTTGTTGGCTGCTGTAACTTAGGGATCTGAAGAGTCGTTTGAAAGTTTAGACCTAAGTACTACATGAGGGAAGACCCAAAAAAACCTGGAATTATCTTTTGGAGGGTGGACTTCTTGCAGTTTTTATCTGGAAGTTTTGAGAAGGTTGTGTCACAATTTGCAGAAGAAATGTCTCAAGTTGTGACAAACAGGTGACTGGTTCTTCCACCATGACAGTGCACCTACCCACAATGCACTAACAGTTTTTGATGCAAAACAGCCCATACCTCACCCTCCCTATTCACATGATCTCACTCCGGGCAACTTTTTTTTTTGTTTCCCCTGATCAAGTCCTCAAAGGGAAACAATTTACCAAAGTGGAAGAGGTAAAATAAAAAAAACAGCAGAATCACTAAAAGTCATCAAACTGACGAGTCCAAAAGCTGTTTTGAACAGTGGAAAAAGCATCTCGATAGGTATATTACATCAAACAGAGAGTACACCTTTCTCACTCCCTGGCCACCCTGGCGGCTACTCTTAGTTGGGAGATGTCCCACACTTAAGGCAGGAAGTTGGTAGCTGCAACGAAGATGAAAAAGTCGCTGGAGTTGATCAATTCTAGGCTCCAATTAGTTATGAAAAGTGGAAAGTACATGCTGGGGTAAAAGCAGACTCGGAAAATGATCAGACAAGTCAAAGCGAAATTCGTCATCCTTGCCAACAACTGCCCGGCTTTGAGGAAAACTGAAACAGAGTACTACGGTATGTTGGCCAAAACTGGTATCCATCACTACTGTTTGAATTGGGCACAGCGTGCAGAAAATACTAGCATATGCATACTGTCTATCATTGATAGAAGCATGCCAGAACAGACTGGTGAAAAGCAAACCATGAAAAATTGTTCTTTAATAAAACTTGGCAGAGCTTGTTTAAAAAAACAAAACAAATAAAAATGGAGAGTACTTTGAAGGTGACTGAAGTTTAAATGTGGAAGAATATGCAATTTTAAAATAAATTCCAGGATTTTTTGGTTCCCCCTCGTAGTCAGCATAGCATTAAGGGAAAGCATTTACATTTCAATTTGCCTCCAAGTAAAAATAGGAGTTGAAATGCCACCTCTGGGACAGTCCTCTGGCTTAAATGGGGCTCTTCCTCTCTGATACTGATGTTCAATACCTTACAGTACCTAGTATGTTTAGTGCCTGTGGCTGTTGGGGCAGATGTCTGCCTTGTCCCTGCTCACCTCCCCACCACCCTTCCCTAACTGAAGCCCTGCAGTCAGAGCACAGTCATCTATATCTTGGACACAGCATCGAGCAGATACCTGTTACATAAGGGATGTTCCAAAATTAACCTTTTACCAAGACAAAGTACCAAACCCAAAAGTGTAACACATAATTCTTACCTGAGTTTTCAGTGGCTCAATGTGATTCAGGTAAATATGTGCATCTCCCAAAGTATGTACAAAGTCACCTGGCTAAAAATTCCAGGGTAGAAAGCAAAAGTCAATGTTGTAGTTTCAATTCCTTTAAATCATCACCTCATCAACAAAGGTACCTGCATAATGAACATTTGTATACCGAACCCTGAATTGTACCCCACATCTTTAAAATAAAAAATTTAAAACAACAAAAACACATCACTTAAAAACTCATTACATAGAGTATGCAGACACTCCAAGGCTTTTCAGAAAATATAAATTTAACCAGGGTAGCTTTTGAGTAAAGCTAATTCCTAACAGTTACATCACAAACAACCCACATAGTGCATACAGACCACAAGGACAGGAAAACTCCATGAGAGGCCCCAAGGGAGCCGTTCATGCCTTATTTACACAAACTAATCAGAGACTGGATTCTCTGCAACTCATGTTTCCACATTAAAGCACTGAAGAGTTCAGTGTATCATGCAGGTGACAGTCCTTCCTGAGAGCAGCCCACCTTCAGGCCTGTGATGTGTGCGATCATGTACGTGAGCAGGGCATAGCTGGCGATGTTGAAAGGTACACCCAGGCCCATATCTCCTGACCTCTGGTACAGCTGGCAGGACAGCTCACCGTTCACCACGTAGAACTGGCAGAGGGCATGGCATGGGGGCAGCGCCATCAGAGGAAGATCTAAGAAGCCAGCACAGGAAAACAGGGAGGGGTGGCAGTTTGAAAGAACATAGCTACAGACAAAGTAAAACAGGAGGGAAACAGCCACCTCACACAGTAGAGACTGTGAGAGGGAGCCACTGGGTTGCAGCATCACCCAAGACCCACAACTTCACAGACCACTCCCTCCACCCCTTGCAACAATGGCATGGAGCTGAGGGAGACTCCGACAGCATGAGATTTCTATACATGTAAGTTTACAGCTGAAACGATGCTCTTCCACTGGGCTGACATGAATGATCTCTGCTAGCTTCATGGAATCAAACTACAAATACAGGAGTCACTTCACTGACAGGGGCTGCAGGAACCTGGCACTTGAGGCATACCCTCCTGTATTAAAAGTCTCTATTACAGATGCAAATACTTATACTCTGGGTATTTAGCAAACCCCGGTAAGAGTTTAATTTTGCAATATAATTGTTAAAAATGTTAATAGGTGGCGGTAACTTGGAACTTCATCTGCTCCAATTTAAAATGTTAAAACCTTACATGTAGCTTTATAGGAAATGTAAAACCCTCTTGGAGTAAAGACAAATACAGATACACAATTAAGACCATCCAGGTGCAACCTTATGATCTGAAGATGAAAGTGGGGCAAAGTGTGTACTTTTCTCCACTTTCTGGTCCTGGACTTTATAATTCCTTGCCATCCTTCTGAGATGGAACTGGAAGCTGAGAAGTGAATTGTTAATGGAAGTGTGGCTGGGGGCAAGTCCCAGGGTCCTGCCTCCCTCCAGCGCCTCTGCACAATACCACACTGCTTCCCTCTGTGCTAACAATACGGTCATATAAAAGAGGATGATGAAGTCCTTTAAACCTTTTGGATTCCAAGCACACATGATGATCCTTCTGTCATCAGGGTTGGTTTTGATGGTGTCAATCACCTTTTGGAGCTGGTCAACTCCTTGACCTGAATAATCTGTAAAATTGTCAGAAAGAGAGGACACATTCATACGTTAATCACAGCATCTCATGCGATGACCTTAGAGAGCATCTGTCACAGCATTTCGCCCAATGTTCCCCCTTGACCTATGGTTACAAGGTACCCAGTGCATTCTGCAAATTTTTGAGATGTTACTGGATTGAGTTCAAGGCCCTATCTGAGGCTGTGGGTCCATCCTCTGGACAAAGTCTATTTTCTTTTCTACACAAGAATTCTTTAAATATTTGGTCTGGCCAGGCTTGGTGGCTTAGCCTGTAATCCGTGCTTTGGGAAGCCGAGGTGAGTGGACTGACTGCCTGAGCCTGTGGGTTTAAGACCCGCCTGGGCAACTGGGTGAAACCTCATCTCTACAATAAATCAAAAAATTAGCCGGGTGTGGTAGCGCATGCCTGTAGTTCCAGCTACTTGGAAGGCTGAGGCAGAAGGATCGCTGGAGCCCAGCAGGTGGATGCTGGAGTGGTCGTGAGTGTGCCACTGCACTCCAGCCTGAGTGACAGAGTGAGACTCCGACTCAAATAAATAAATAAATAAATAAAGTTACTGTCAGGAGCAGGGGTGGGGAAGCGGGATTGGCAGTAGTGGGAATCTGCCTGGGGAAGGGGGGCACACCTCATCAACAAGGGTACCTGCATAATGAACATTTGTATACCTAAACCTGAATTGTACCCCACATCTTCAAATTAAAAAAATTAAAAGTTAAAAAAAAAAAAGAGAGAGGAAAAAAAAATAAAGCTATTGTCAGGCTAGGTATGGTGGCCTCACGCCTATAATCCCAGCACTTTGGGAGGCTGAG
>CAUYQG010069249.1:0-22958 GCA_963574415.1 Tarsius wallacei
AAAATCAACAAGGAGATCCAGAACCTCAGTGTGACTCTTGACCAAATAGACTTCATTGATACTTACAGAACAAACCACGGAATATACATTCTACTCATCACCACATGGAACGTACTCTAAGATCGACCACATCCTCGGCCATAAATCAAGTATAAACAAATTTCACAAGGTTGAAATCCTGCCATGCACTTTCTCAGACTATAGTGGAATGAAAATAAATATCAACACCAACAAAGCTCCCCCAAAACCCACAAAGACATGGAGACTAAACAGCATGATGCTAAACAACTCCTGGGTCAACATGGAAGTCAAAACAGAGATTAAAAGATACCTGGAAACAAATAAAAATGAAGAAACATCTTACCAAAACCTCTGGGATGCCATGACAACAGTACTAAGAGGGTAATTTGTATTTCTACAAACACATATGGAAAGATCACAAGTTAACAGCCTAGCAAATAACCTAAAGTAGTTGGAAAAGCAAGACCCCCAAACCCTAATTTCAGCAGAAGAATCCAGATCACCAAAATAAAAGCCCAAATTCGGGACACAGAAGACAAAAAGATAATACAAAAAAAAAAGTCAATGCAACAAAAAGCTGGTTCTTTGAAAGGATAAACAAGATTGATGGGCCCCGAGCTAGAATGACCAAGAAAAAGAGAAAAAAAGTCCAAATAAACAATCATAAATGCAAAATGTCAAGTCACAACTGACCCTGAAGAAATACAAAAGATTATTAGAGACTTCTATGTACAATTGTATGGAAACAAACTTGAAAACCTAAAGGAAATAGAAGACTTTCTCACATCACACAACCTCCCCAGGTTGAAACAAGAAGAAATCGAGACACTGAATAGACCAATAACAACCTAGGAAATTGACTATATCATAAGAAAACTACCTACAAAAAAAAGTCCTGGACCAGATAGCTTTCCAGCAGAATTCTACAAAACATACAAGGAGGAACTGATACCAATCCTACTGAAAGTATTCCAGGCAATCGAGAAGGATAGAACTCTTCTCAAATCATTTTACAAAGCTAACATCACATTGATACCCAAACCAGGTAAAGATCCAACAAAGAGAACTACAGGCTAATATTCTTGATGAACATAGATGCTAAAATTCTCAACAAGATCCTAGCAAATTGGGTTCAACAACACATCTCAAAAATCGTCCACCATGACCAAGTAGGCTTCATCCCTGGGATGCAGGACTGGTTCAACATTTTTAAGACCATAAATGTAACTAAATACATCAACAGATGTAAAAACAAAAACCACATGATTATATCATTAGACATGGAAGAAGCTTTTGATAAAAATCCAGCACCCCTTCTTGATAAAAACCCTCAAACATCTAGGCATAGATGGAACATACCTCAAAATAGTAGGAACCATCTACGAGAAACCCACAGCCAGTTTTCCTAGCACCATTTACTGAATAGGTTCTCCTCTCCCCAGTGGTTGATGGTGGAGGCTTTGCCAAAGATGAGTTGGTTGAGAAATTAAGGTTTTGGTTCTGGAATCTTTATCCTGTTCCATTGGTCTATATGCCTGTTCTTGTACCAATACCAGGCCGTTTTGATTATTGTAGCTTTATAATAAAGCTTAAAGTCTGGGAGCATGATGCCTCCAGCTTGTTTTTTTTTTTTTTTTTTTTTTTTGCTGAGGATTGTTTTGGCTATTCATGGTCATTTATGTTTCCATATGAATTCCTAAATTGTTGTTTCCAGGTCTGAGAAGAATGTTGCTGGTAATTTAATGGGTATTGTGTTAAATCTATAAATTTTCTTGGTTAGGATAGACGTCTTAACAATGTTGATTCTTCCAGTCCACGAGCATAGAATAGTTTTCCATATGTTTGTGTCATCTTTGATTTCTTTGAGCAGTATTTTGTAGTTTTCTTTGTAAAAGTCTTTGATTTATCTGGTTAGGAAGATGCCAAGGTATTTAATTTTTTGTGTGGCCATTGTGAATGGGATTGTGCTTTTTGAGTTTCTGTTTATTTATTATTGGTGTATAGGAATGCGACTAACTATTGCACATTTATTTTATACTCTAAGACTTTCCCAAAGTCTTTTATCAGTGCAAGGAGATTTTTGACAGATTCTCTTGGGTTTTCGAGGTATAGAATCATGTCGTCTGCAAAAAAGGAATAGCTTAACTTCCTATTTTCTATTCGAATATCCCTAATTCTCTTTTCTTGTCTGATTGCTCTAGCTAGGACTTCCAATACTATGTTGAACAGGAGGGGTGAGAGTGGCCATCCTTGTCTTGTTTCAGTTTTCAGGGGAAATGCTTCCAATTTCTGTCTGTTTAGCTGTATGCTGACTGTGGGTTTCTTGTAGATGACTCTTACAATTTTATGAACATCTATGCCTAGATGTTCAAATGTTTTCATCAAGGGTGCTGAATTTGTCAAAAACTTTTTCTGCATCTAATGATATAATCATGTGGTTCTTGTTTTTTCATTTGTTGGTGTATTTAATTACGTTTATGGTCTTACGAATGTTGAACCAGTCCTGCATCCCAAGGATTTAGCCTACTTGGTCGTGGTTGATGATTTTTGAGATGTGTTGTTGAATCTGGTTTGCTAGGATCTTGTTGAGAATTTTAGCATCTATGTTCATCAAGTATACTGGCCTGTAGTTCTCTTTTTTGTTGGATCTCCCTGGTTTGGGTATCAATGTGGTGTTAGCATTGTAAACAGATTTGGGGAGAGTTTCGTCTTTCTCAATTGCCTGGAATATTTTCAATAGGATTGGTATCAGTTCCTCCTTTTATGTTTTGTAGAATTCTACTGGAAAGCCATCAGTAAATATATTCTTCTCCTATTTTTCTAATGAAAGAATAGACTTCTAGATCCAAATTTACAGAAGGCAAAATAACTTTCATCAAGGTCAAAGTGAAAATAAATACAACTCTTTACTTTCTGTCAACCTGGAGAAAGTCACTTAACCTTTCAACACCTCTTTCGCTATAAAAGTAAACTGCTTAGGCCAAAAATGCCTTCAGCTAAAAAAATTTAAGTTTAAAGTCATCACAAAATAGTAAATTGGTATATATATATCTATATATATCTATATATATATAAACACACATATATATGTATTAATACACACAAACATGTGTGGGTGCGTGTGTGTGGCACGAAAGTTCCATGGGATTCTGCATCAACTAGTTCATTGGCCACATCATGTGTCAAGTACAATGATTTTAATAAATTCAACAAAATATGTATTAGTTTGAAGGATAATGATCAAGTTGGAAACTAGACATCAGTAAAATGTTATTTATGAAATGAGAGAGGAAGAGAAGCAATGCACAGTGTTTCATTTTAGAGTTGATTGCTTAAGACATTGTGTAATTTTGCAGATAATTTCTGTATGCCCATGGCCATGATGTTGGACCTCTTTCATCCCTCTTCTCTTTTTAGCAATTAATGGAATTAGCTGCATCACTAGCCTTGATTTCCTAACCTTCTGGCCAGCAGAACCTTGCAGGGGATCCATAATGAGCTCACAACGATTTGTGCACTTTGACTCTCATAACGTCTCCATGTGGAAGGGCACAGGGAGAAAATCACGGAGGAAAACACCTGACAGCTTGGGCTCACCTCTCTGTCATACTTCCTTCAAAAAAAAAACACATAGGTGGGCTTTGGATGGGGTTCTGATGGGAGGTGTTGCGAGAGAAGCATAGAATTGGTGACTCAACAAAATGGCATTGAGATTTTATAATAATAACTTTTAAAAAGCTATGGAAATATCATCACTATTATATTTATACCTAATTATGCATTTTACAATATAATATTAAGTATTATTATTACTATTATTATTATTATTATTATTATTATTTTGAGTCACAGTTTCACTCTGTCACCAGGCTGGAGTGCAGGGCACGATCATGACTCACTGCAGCCTCAAACTCTTGGGTTCAGGTGATCCTTCTGCCTCAGTATCCCAAGTAGCTGGGACTCCAGGCTGGCTATTTTTTTCTTTTTTTGTAGACACGAGGGCTCACTATGTTGCTCAGGCTGGTCTCAAACTCCCGGGCTCAAGCTATCCTCTTGCCTCAGCCTCCCAGAATGCTGAGATTACAGGCATGAACCACCACACCTGGCCACAAATTATTTTTAAAAGAGGAATTTTTCATGGTGAGGAAGGCAAGTGGTCTGTTCCCCGTTGTCTATACTTGGGCATTCACACCCAGACCCGCATCTTGTCTTGTGGATGTTCAGATAGCACTGTGCTCCTTCTATGGCAGCAATCTGATGATTCTCAGTCAACATGTCTTATGTCTTAAACTCAACAAGCAATTTAGGTAAGTAATCTGTTTGGGAAAAGGTAATCATTCGTGAATACTGAATATCTTTGTTGAATATCTTTAGTATTTTCCTTCCTGAAGAACCAGAGTGCTGTTTTTTTTTTTTTTTTTTTTTGAGTTGGAATCTCACTCTGTCATCCAGACTGGAGTGCAATGGCCGCTCCCGGTCACTGCAGCCTCGACCTGCTGGGCTCCGGCGATCCTTTCGCCTCAGCTTTCCAAGTAGTCGGGAACTACAGGGGTGCACTACCACGCCTGGCTAGTTTTTTATTTATTGTAGAGATGAGGTCTGGCCAAGTTGCCCAGGTGGGTCTCGAACCCGCACGTTCAGGCAATCCACTCACCTCGGCCTCCCGAAGTGCTGGGATTACAGGCTGAGCCACCGAACCTGGCCGAACCAGAGTGTTTTAAACATGAGTCAAAATAAATGAAAATAAAATTAAGACAGTCAAGCTGTGTCTCCTTTGGCTGCTCCATAAAGAGAATAGTTGAGGTTTCAAGTATTAGATGCACTGAACTTAAAGAGAATAAAAGAAGAAAATCATTGACTTCTAACAACCAGAAAATGGAAACTTGTCACGAATATTAGGGATTATTTAAAATTGAATTTGACAATAATCAATAAAGCAACCTATTCCCAATTTAGACCCTTCAATCTATTACTTTTGTAAGTTTTAAAAAGATTCAAATAATTGAAGTTATAATAGATACAAGTATAGTGGCAAATGACTAATTTTTAGTCTGAGTTAACTTTCCAAAAGCATCTTCTTATATGACTATAGTAACTGAAATTGTGTTATCAATTATATCATGCAGTGTGTGCATTCATGTTGATTGTAAAGTACTGGCTGTTGTAGGTCAAGTGTCCTTAAAGGTGGGTAGGTGATGAAAGGGACAATGAAGATCTTGGCCTCTGGCCACCATCTGGACAGCAGGAAATGATCTTAGTCTTCTTTCTTGACCAAAGGAAATCAAGAGCATGATAGGACTGAGGAAGGTGCTAAGTGTTAATTGACTGAATATGTTGGTAGGTCCACACATCTTGTCTTCAAAGTGTGGGATTACAGCATTGCCACTCTTGTAACTATGAGAATTTCCTGTAAGATTTCCCACTATGGCTTCAGGGAGGCATTCTATGAGAAAAAGCAAAGCCAAGGAGAACCAAATCCAGTTTCATCTATGAATGATCCCATCCTAAGTTCTCTGTAAATGAGCTGTTTCCTCCCTGGGAGCTGAGAGACATTTGTATATCATGAGAAGGTTTCTGTATTTGCAGTAAGAATTTCTAAGTCTTTCCTCATATTTGTCGCTTGAAAATAACATTTTCTACTAGTATCAGGACTAGGATTTCCACAACCTGAGACACAATGATGGTTTCTAAGCAAATATGCAATAATAACTTATTTGTTCAATATACACCTAAAATAAAACCCACATACATGACCACATCTCGATGTGCAAATGCAGGATACTACTCTAGGGTAGTATGGTGCAGTTCCAGTGTGGTAGTTGTCCTAGTTATGGCTGAATGGCTTTTCTTTGGTATTCACACCAGTGCGTTCGCTTGTTTGTTTTCTTTTCTCCTCCTTGAAAGACACCACATGATGTTTTCCAGATGCACTTAGGAGTCTCATGCTTTAAAGGCAGATTAAACCCATCACGATACAGCTGATGTTTAAACTATAATGTGCTATTTGATGTCCCATACTTTTCTAAGTGCTCTAAACTCATTAGCTTATTAATACTTACAGTAGTCTTATGTGATAGGACAAGAAACTTCATTTACAGATAAGGAAACTGAAGCATAGAAGAGTTCAAAAAACAAGTATCTTTTCCAGGGTCGTACAAGTGCAGATTAATTATTATTATTATTATTTTTTGAGTTGAAGTCTCACTCTGTCGCCCAGACTGGAGTGCAGTGGCACGCTCCCGGCCACTGCAGCCTCGACCTGCTGGTCTCCGGCAATCCTTTCGCCTCAGCCTTCCAAGTAGCTGGAACTATAGGCGCACGCTAATACGCCCAGCTAGTTTTTTATTTATTATAGAGATGAGGTCTTGCCAAGTTGCCCAGGCGGGTCTTGAACCCACGGGTTCAGGCAATCGACTCACCTCGGCCTCCCAAAGCGTGGGATTACAGACTGAGCCACAGAGCCCAGCCCAGATTAATTATTGATATGACATAAAATGTAAGTGCTCAGGAAGAGAACACACCCTTTTAGATCCTAAATAATGCTTAAATATGCTTTATAATTCACAATTCATAATGTAGTTTACAATTAAAAATGGTGAAGCTGGGGTGATAAGAGTTTAAATGTTCTAGAAGAGACTATTTTTAGGACTTATTCAAAATATGTCACCAATTAAGTGCAGCTGATATTTGTTATTACATTAACATTTAGAACATTAACTATATAATCACTTATCATAATACATCAAAAAGTAGGAGTAGAAAGAAGAATTTACATATCTTTTTATTATTTTTTGGATTCTGGGATTATTTTTTAAGCAGATACATAATAAATGATGGTAAGTAAATACAAGTTCACACTATGCAAAAATAACAACTGTGGAAAATTACCACTCTGTTGTAACTGATGACCCTGTATAGACAATGATTTTGCTTAAGATTACAGAAAGTTAGAGTAGAAGCAGTTAACCAGCTTTCTAACTCTTTTCAAGTCTCACTTCATATTTGTTCCTTGGTAATAAAACTACTAGTATCAAAGTGAGTATTTCTCATAACCTGAGACACAATTAAGATTTCTAAGTAAATATGCAAAAATAACTCATTTATTCAGTATATATCTATAATGGAACCTAAATATACATGACCCAAACACTTCAGTGTGCAAAGGTCGAATTTTATCATTCTAGGGTAGCATGACACAGATTCAAAAGACAATCTTTAATATGAATTTACTCCCCAATAGTATGAAATTGCTTGTAGAGTATACAAACTTAGTTTGTAAATTAAAAGCTATTTTAATGCATGCATATTAAATTATATACAGTTAGTATATATGTAATAAATGAGGGAGGAGGCCCCCTAAACCCCAAACTTACTTATAATAAATTGTGTATTTATTCTTACATGTTAAAACTTTAGTCAACTTCTAAGTACTCTCCATTTGATGTAATACACCTATAGAGATGTTTTTTCTACTGCTTGAAACAGTTTTTTGAGTTGATGCCTTTTAATGTTTCTGTTGTTTTTGTTTCACCTCTTCTACATTGGCAAAACATTTCCTTTTGAGAACTTTTTTCTTCAGAGGAAACAAAAACAAGTAGTTCAGAGTGAGAGGTGGTGAACAGGGAGGTTGGCGCATGGAGGTCATACCGTTTTGGTCAAAAACTGCTGAACACTCAGCACGGTATGGGTAGATGCACTCATAAATCATCCATCATGAAATAAGCAAATGCGCTGAAAGAATCTCCAAAGAAATTCAGTGAAGCCAAATGCAGCCTCTCAGTGCAATGCCAGCTGGTCCACTGATGCCGATGGGTTTTTCGAAAACTTACCTTGTGAGAGAAACCTGTACTACAAGGGATCTACCTTTCAAAACATAATTTCAGGATTTTTGGGAGTTCCCCTTGTTAGAATATATTTAATATAAAATATATTCATATATATTGTGTATTGCAACTATTTTATTTGCATCATTGCTTATGTTCTTCAAAGGTTTCCAGGCAGATTATACATAATTCCATTTAAAAAAAAATTAAATCATGACTTTGACATCTTTCCTCAATTTTAAAGTTATTTGTGTTTGAATTAACACTATTTCATTGAACACGTGTTGTTGCCTCTGTCACCATCATTTTCTGATTCTATGTCAAAGTTAAAAAGGAAATATGATATTTTAAAGGCTGAACATTACTTGCTATTGAATCCTGAGGGTCTCAGTGGCTCATTATTCAACCTGGTGCCATATCAGGGCTGGCATTGTTAAAGACCTCATGAGAAATGTGGGTGGGGAAGGAATGCTAGAATGTGGGCAGAGTCTCAGGTGTGAGACAAATGGATGTTTTTATGACCTTCTCGAAGTGACTGAAGTGGGGCTTCATGGGAAAAGAAGATGGGAAATCTGGTTGCAAACTCAGACAGAGGCATATTGTGGGACACCCACTGATGTCTTTGAACTGTGGCAGGATATCCCTAAAAGAACCGGAAGCATGAATGGATCCCGAGAAAAGGGTGTTCAGAAAAAATGAATGTCCTAAAAGACAACAGTTGAATCTTAAAGACTCTAAGCAAAGATACAGGGGTGCAGATATTGTGAAGCAAATACTAGAATTTACAGACAAGGAGGACAACCTTGAAGATTCAAGTAAGCAACTGTAAGACAAATAAATTGCAGTAATACCTTTTCCAGTTGAGTACAGAGATTTATTTTATTTGATTTTATTTTTATTTGGTCTCTGTATCACTTATATAGAACACACTTTATAAATATTGCATCCCTAAATAAATATAACAATTCCATGAGGAAGGTATCAAAACGAAACCTAGTTTTCAAACGAGAAAATTGAGGTAGAGTAGGTTAATTAACATACTCCAGATCACAGAGGTGGAATGGCAAAACTATGATTTGAAGCCCCATACATCGGTTATTAGAAGGTGCAATGACTACGCTAAAGTTGTCAATACACAACAATGATAATCAATTTTATTTGTAGATATGAAACAATCCACGAGGGCTACTTGACTTAGGACTCCCAACAACCTTTTGATCCCAAAGGGGTAGGAAAGTGAACCTGGTGAGGGAAACAACTTTCTGAATGTTTTAAGTTAATATCTCACAAAATCTTTTTTGATAATACTGCCAGGTGAAGTGAGGAATAGTTAGAAGCCCAAACTTCACCTTCGTGCAGCCAAAGGTTCACGTAGTTCATGTGGTTAATCAACATTGTAAACCACAACTCTATAATTAAAATTAAAAAAAAATGAAATCCATCGTAAGTACCTATTAAAAAAAACTGTGGTATGCTTTTTTTTTTTTTTTTGAGTTGGAGTCTCACTTTGTCGCCAAGGCTGGAGTGCAGTGGCACACTCACGGCCACCCTAGCATCGACCTGCTGGGCTCAGGCAATTCTTCCACCTCAGTCTTCCAAGTAGCCAGAACTACAGGTGCTCACTACCACACCCAGGTAATTTTTGATTTATTGTAGAGATGTTGTTTTGCCAAGTTGCCTGGGCTGGTCTCAAACCCATGGGCTCAGGCAATCCACTCGCCTCGGCCACCCAAAGTGCTGGGATTATAGGCGAGTTACCGATCCTGGCCTGATATACCGTTTTAAAGACATGTCTTAGAATCTATTTTATTCTTGAAATAAATTAAAAGAATTCTAGTGAACACTTGTTATCTCCCTAATAGCTGCTCTATAACTCTGTCCCTGCTTTTCAGACCAGGATACCACAAACCTTCTCAAATATCACCAAATAAGACAAAATATTTACTTTTCCTCATTATTCAACAACTGTGCAGGTGGGTCCTCTACAACACAACAATCTAATGAAAGAATGGAAGTGTGTCAACAATCCTGAGAGAGGTACACTAACCTGAGAACTGCATCCCAGTCAATAATTAAAGAAAAAACTCACCGACGTTAAATACAAAGCAAATGCTCAGAAAATCACAAAATTTAAGTGACTAAATGTCAAAAATTCTTTGAACTTGATTCAAGACCGTCTTTGTAAATCGCCATTATCAAAGCAATTAAATATTTCTTTAAATTTTAAAAAATTCATTTAATATTAGTTTTATTTATTTATTTTTATTTTATTTTATTTTATTTTATTTTTGAGTTGGAGTCTTACTCTGTTACCCAGGCTGGAGTGCAGTGGCATGATCATGGCCACTGCAGCCTCGACCTGCTGGGCTCTGACGATCCTTCCACCTCAGCCTTCCAAGTAGCCAGAACTACAGGAACGCCCTACCATGCCCGGCTAATTTTTTGATTTATTGTAGAGATGAGATCTTGCCAAGTTGCCCAGGCAGGTCTTGAACCCGCGGGCTCAGGCAACCCACTCACCTCAGCCTCCCAAAGGCGCGGGATTACAGGCTGAGCCACTGAGCCCGGCTTAATATTAGTTTTAAATGAATGAGTATAATTTTTCTCAGTACGAATCATATGTTCTTCTATAAAGAAAGTAATGACCAGGAGGCCTCAGGGGAAGGGAACTGGGGGAAGTGGGAGGCTGGAAGGGCAGTTTTTAAGAAAAATTCCATGGGGGAAGTGGAGTTTAGGACATGGCTGCACAGAACTCTACAAAGTGACAAAGTGAATCATAACACTGAAGAAGTCATTCTCTCACTTTCTGTGCAGAACGTCCCTCAACTTAGCCATTTAGATTTGGAAATCATCCAGCAGCACTGTTTTTCGCCCTAAAAATGGTGTTATAGGAATGAGCAAGGCCACAGGCATGATAAAGAACTATCTGGACTGAGCAATGCCTCTCAAATATGAATACAGCTGACCTGAGGATCTTATTAAAATGCTGACCTAATTCAGTGGGTCTGAGGTGGGACCCAAAATTCTACATTTCACGTAAGTTTTCAAGTGATTTTGATAATACTAGTCCTGCAACCACTACGTAGCAAGATTTTAGGAGAGATTTCCTGCGCTGAGAAGAAACTGACAAGGAAAAGCCAGAGTGGAAGAGGAAGAACTGGGAAAATGCCAGACACTATATGAAACCCTATGACAATTCATGAATCCTCTGGAATTATTCTCCAGCCGCAATTCAGACATGTCCAGAAATATACTACTATTATTCCAGCTATTTTAGGAACATATATATGGAAGGGGGAGAGAAACTAATGGAATTGTGATTTAAATTGAATTGTATTTTAGAGTTTGGAGTGGAACTAAACGAATTAAAATTAAGTGAACATTATAAAAAGTAGTCAATTAATTGATTTTCAGTTAACCCTCCTGTACAAAAGCATCTACCTGTGATGCTTAGTCTGTTTGAGCAGTCATAACAAAATACCGTAGACTGGGTAGCTTAAACAACAGACCCTTGTTTATCACAGACTGGAGCCTGGGAAGTCCAAAATCCACAATGCGCTAACCCTATGAACTGTATGAATTAATAAGTATTCAATTTTTTTTTTTTTTTGAGTTGGAGTCTCACTCTATCGTCCAGACTAGAGTGCAGTGGCCACTCCCGGCCACCGCAGCCTCGACCTGCTGGGCTCCGGCGATCCTTCCGCCTCAGCCTTCCAAGTTGCTGGAACTACAGGCGTGCGCCACCACGCCCAGCTAATTATTTGATTTATTGTAGAGATGAAGTCTTGCCAAGTTGCCCAGGTGGGTCTCGAACCCGCGGGCTCAGGCAATTCACTCACCTCAGCCTCCCAAAGGCGCGGGATTACAGGCTGAGCCACTGAGCCTGGCTTAAATATTCAATATTAAGAAAGTTTATTTTATTGGAAATAGTCATTATTAATTGGATTATGAAACAACAGGTGAAAAACTTTCAATCTGCCTATTTAATATACTTAAACTGGATTCAAATTCTGTTGCTGAAGAAACAAGTGCACCTAAGAAACTTGAGGATATATGGCGCCTCACACTTTAGAGATGTTTTTTAATTTAATGGCTGGAAGTAAAAGTGTGTGACTGTGGTCATTAAAACTTGTGGAAATTGTTGTAGGACCTTTGAGGACGTTGTGAAACAGGGAATGTTATTAATTTACATATATGTATACTTTGGAAGGATTATTTGAAATGCACAAAAATATTGATGATACTCCCTAACTCCAGTCAGGATGGCCATCATCAATATCAAAAAACAACAGATGCTGGAGAGGATGCAGGGAAAAGAAAACACTTCTATACTGTTGATGGGAGTGTAAGCTAGTACAATCTCTGTGGAAAACAGTGTGGTGATTCCTAAGAGATCTAAAAATCGACCTTTCATATGACCCCGCAACTCCCCTGCTGGGAATATACCCAGAGGAACTTAAATCATTCTATGAAAAAGATAACAGCACATGTATGCTTATTGCAGGATTATTCAAAATAGCAAAAACATGGAACCAACCGTACTGCTCATCAGAAGAGGACTGGATAAAAAAAAAATGTGATACATATACACAATGGAATATTAAGCAGCCATAAAGAAGAACAAAATTATGAACTTCACAGCAACTTGCTTGGATTTAGAGTCTGTAATACTGAGTGATCTATCACCAAAAAAGAACCGAGTACCACATGTTTTCATTCATAAGCGAACCTTGAAAAATTATCATAATACTACAAGAAAGGGGTTGGCTGTAGTGGGAAACTGCTGAAACTGCGGGGTGGGAGTGGCAGTAGTGAGAAACTGCCAGGGGAAGAGGTGAGGTGGGATTGGCAATAGTGGGAAACTGCCAGGGGAGGGAGGGCACAGCTCATCAACAAGGGTACCTGCATAATAAACATTTGTATATGTAACCCTGAATTGTACCCCATGTCTTTAAAAAAAAATTTTTTTAGAAGAGAAAAGCACAAAAATAGACAACAGCTTAACTCAGAAATGGAGATGGAAAAATCTACATTTTTTTCTACTTTCAACCAATTTTACTATGGTTTACAAAAGACACTAGTAAGTCTTGCCCATAGTAAGAGTCTATATTATTTAAGATATGCAATTCCATCTTTACTCACAAAGAATATCTAAGAATTGCATAAAATGGTACTCTTTAAAACCAGTTATTATCCTACTAGTTTTTATTTTTTAAAATTTAATGCTGTTACTTAATTAGCCTGTAAGAATCAACAGAAATTAAGTTTCAGTTTTTAATTATCTTTTAAAAAAATTTTATATTATTACAGGAATGTGGGCTACATGTGTGGATTAACTATATAAGTAGGCTGCATGGAGCATGGTGGTGAAGTGAGGGCTTCCAACCGGCCCTCACCCCTCCTGGTCATGAACCAAGTAGCCTTGTGTTGTTATCTTTCAAAGTATTAAATTAAGTATTAAATAATACATGGAAACTACAGATTGGGTGGCATAGAAAAATAGTGTCTAGGCCAGGCACTGTGGCTCAAACCTGTAATCCCAGCACTTTGGGAGGCCGAGGCGAGGGGATTGCCTGAGTCCACGGGTTTGAGAACAGCCTGGGCAACTTGGCAACACCTCATCTCTACAATTAAAAAAAAAAAAAAAAAAAAAAAGCCGGGCATGGTAGCACACGCCTGTAGTTCTGACTACTTGGAAGGCTGAAGCCGGAGGACTGTCGGAGCCCAGCAGATCAATGCTAGGGTGGCAGTGAGCATGCCACTGCATTCCTGCCTGGACGATGGAGTGAGACTCCAACTCAATAAAAAAAAGAAAAAGAAAAAGAAAAAGAAAAATAGTGTTTAAATATAATTAGTCAAAGGTTTAAAGCTAATTTAGTTTAGTGTTAAACAAAATCAAAATACAGGCAGAATATTTTGTTTTACTATTTCTCTCATAGATATTTTCTAACTATCCGTCTATCTGTCTGTTCATCTGTCCATCCATCTATCCATCTATCCATCTATCTATCCGTCCATCTATCTGTCTATCTATCTATCTATCTATCTATGTCTGTCTGTCTGTCTACCTATCTGTCTGTCTATCTATCTGACTCTCACTCTGTTGCCTAGACTGGAGTGGCACAATCCCAGTTTACTGCAGTCTCGACCTCCTAGACTCAAGTGATCCTCTGGCCTCAGCCTCTCTAGTAGCTAGGACTACTGACGTCCTCATGCCTGGTTAATTTTCGAATACTTTTTGTAGAGATGGGATTTTGCTATGTTTCCAAGGCAAATTCCTGAGCCCAGGCAATTCTCCTGCCTCAGCCTCCCAAAGTGCTGGGATTACAGATGTGAGCCACTGCATCCAGCCTTCTCTGAGATATTTATAAGCCATTAAGCAATTAAGAGGAATCGGGTTGATTTTTAAAAACTTTATCCAGTGGCTTTCTACTGTTTCCAATAAAGAGTTAATACAGTTAGTCAATAAGAACATAACTATAATTAAAAAAAAATATCCCACAAGGGGGAGGCACACCTCAATAACAAGGGTACCTGCATAATAGATATTTGTATACCTAATCCTGAATTGTACCCCACATATTTAAACATTTTTTAAAAAATCTCACCAGTTATTTATTTAGCCTTACTCTGACAGCCTCATATTTCTCTAAGAAAACTTGTGTTTAAATAACTCTGATATGATACATAGATTCACTTAATAGTTAGAATAGATTAGACAATTCTAGCAAACACTTGTCTCTGCTATATCTGCTTTCTAACTCTGAATTTGCTTTTCTGACCAAGATACCACCAAGTAACTCAAATATTACAAAATATCACAGAATGTTTACTTTTCCTTATTATTCAACAGCTGTGTAGATGGGCTACTAAATGTCCTAAGTCAGTCAGAGCTGTCCCGACCACAATGACTGGTCAGAAATGGGTCTGTAACTCTATCTGGGTTAGGGAGAGGGAACCCAGGACTAGCATAGATGTGATCTTGGCATGGCTGTCTCCACCAGGTAGCGTGATGGGTGCGGCGACAGCACTGTGTGCAGGGAGCCACCTGGAGCATCACCCAGGTTTGTAAAACTAAGAGACACGGAGACGCCAGGTCTTCAGTGATGAGTGTGACCTGTTGCTCAAACTTTACCTGAAGTTGGCCCTACCTATGGACTTTCAGTCACAATACCAATGAACTTTTATTATGACTGAAGACACCTTGGGCAAGTTTTTCTTTAATTTGCATGTGAAAACAAAAATCTTAAATGATACATGAGTAATGCAAAAGCATGCCACAAGAGAGCACTTCCAGTGAGGTTGTACATGTGATACATGTGATATTATTTCTATCATCCTAAATAAATAATTAAGTAGAAAAAGCCCTCAAATGAATAAATTTAAATAAAAAGATTACTTAAGAGTGAATTAATAAAGAAGAAAATAATTATCTGCACAGATGTTCACTACTTGACATTCTTTAGATGTCACCTGCAATCTTTGGTATGAATTTGCATCTTTTGGCCATAGCAAGACATTTATATATATATATATATATATATATATATATATATATATATATATATATTTTTTTTTTGTCTCGAGTTGAAGTGCAGTGGCAGCACAATCAGAATTCACTGCAACCTCGAACACCTGGGCTTAAATGATCCTCCCACCTCAGCCTCCCAAGTAGCTGGGACTACAGGCATACCACCACAGTGACTGGATAATTTTTAAAAAGTAGTGTGGAGATGGGATCTTGCTTTGTTGCCCAGGCAGGTGTAGACTCCTGACTTCAAACAATCCTCCCAAAGTTTTGGGATTACAGGTGGGAGCCATTGCATCTGGCCCATTTCTGATTTTAAAGGAAGGAGTATTGATAAAATAAATTTTGGGGAACAAAAGAAAAGCTTCTGAGGAAAGCAATTTTTATTTATTTGACAAACAGAAGTAGATCTTAGGGATATGAGAGCCCCCATGGTAAGGGAGCTGTCAGCTGGAAGAGAGACCAAGAAATGAAGGCAGCCTCAGTGGAGTCCAGCAGTCGTCAGGGAGGTTCAGCATTCAGCTGGAGCGAGGGGGCGAGGAAAGGCAACCCAGAAGAGGGATCAGAACACAATAAGGGAGCTGCCTGCAGATGGGCATCATGTGAATTCAAAAAGGGCCCTGAGCCTGGCTCGGTGGCTCAGCCTGTAATCCCGCGCCTTTGGGAGGCTGAGGTGAGTGGATTGCCTGAGCCCGCGGGTTCGAGACCCGCCTGGGCAACTTGGCGAGACCTCATCCCTACAATAAATCAAGAAATTAGCCGGGCGTGGTAGCGCGCACCTGTAGTTCCAGCTACTTGGAAGGCCGAGGCGGAAGGATCGCCAGAGACCAGCAGGTTGAGGCTGCGGTGGCCGGGAGCGACCACTGCACTCCAGTCTGGGCGACAGAGTGAGACTCCAACTCAAAAAAAAAAAACAAAACAAACAAACAAACAAAAACAAAAAAAAAAAACCCAACAAACCCCAAAAGGGCCCTGGTCCTTTGCGGGCCAAACCTTGAGCCACGGCTTCCGGAATGCTGTACCAAACTGAAAACCCCATCGATGCATCTGTTTTAGCAGAACCTGTTCAATAGCGCCCCATAATATTTAGAAATAAACTCTTCCTCGACTCTATCCTGGCACACAAGATCCCTGGTTCATTGGCCCAGGGCAGACTCTCCGAGTGTCTCCTCAGTTCTTAGCCAACATACTTATCTCAGAAAGATGGAGGCTTAGAGGGAGAGTTTTCAGTTTGAATGGAGCATTTTGGAAGCTGCGGCACAGGGGTTGGGAGAATCATCTGGAGCAACGAGGAGGGTGGGTTCCTGGCTGGGGGGTTGGGAAGACAGAGAGGAGGACCCTGACCTGAGAGTTATACAGCAGCTGAGTCATGCAGAACTAGGAATTAACAGATGTGCAGAATGAGAGACAGAAATAGAGGACACCCAGTGGTGCCATGTGGGTCAACTGGAAGATTTTAGTGCCATGAATAACCTGTTTGTTAAAAAGTGGTCTTGCAGCCTGATGGGCGGGGAAAAATTCAGGAAGCTGCTGGCAAAATACAAAAGGTTAAATGCAAAAGGGGCCAACCCAAGGCCCTCTGTGTGCCTCCCTGGGTAGCGCAAAGATTCAGAGCAGGCTGGCAGGCTCCTGGATTCGAATCTTCCGAGTGCTGTGTTTTGTTTTGTTTAACAATTTATTTTATTTTATTTTTTTAAAGATGTGGGGTACAATTCAGGGTTAGGTATACAAATGTTCATTATGCGGGTACCCTTGTTGATGAGATCTGTTCCCCCACCAGCAGGTTCCCACTGCTGCCAATCCCATCCCTGAGGCCACGACCCCAGCAGTTTCCCACTACAGCCAATCCTTTTCTTACAGTATTAGGATAATTGTAGAAGGTTTGCTTATGAGTGAGAACATGTGATACTCAGTTCTCTGCTTCTGTGATTCATCACTCAGTATTATAGACCCTAAGTCCACCCAAGTTATTGTGAACTTCATAATTTTGTGTAATATTCCATCGTGTATATGTAATATTCCGTCGTGTATATGTACCACATTTTTAAATCCAGTCCTCTTTTAATGGACAGCATGGTTGTTTCCATATTTTTGCTGCTGTAAAGATGGGTGTGCAGGCATCATTTTCATGGAATGATTTGAGTTCCTTCAGATATATTCCCTGTAGGGGGATTGCAGGGTCGCATGGAAAGTAAATTTTTAGATCTTTTAGGAATCGCCAAACTGTTTTCCACAGAGGTTGTACTAGTTTACACTCCTACCAATAGTGTAGAAGTGTTCCCTTTTCCCTGCATCCTCTCCAGCATCTGTTGTTTTTTGAGTTATTGGAGTTAGGTGGTATCTCAGTGCAGTTTTAATTTGCATTTCTTTGATGACTAGTGAGGCTGGGCATTTTTTCATGTACCTGTTGACTGCTAGTATGTTTTTTTTTGAGAAGTGTCTTTTCATATCTTTTCCCCACTTTGTAATGGGACTGTTTGCTGAGTGCTGTGTTTTGGGGCAAAGTTTATAGATTCTTTGTATTCTGATATTCCCCTGTAAAATGGAAATGACTGTAACACTGCTTACTTCATAGAGTTGTCACAGAATGAAAGGAGGCAGTGCAAGTGAAAAGCCCAGAGCAGAACCGGGTCTCCAGCAAAGAGCTTAACAAATAATATCCATTATATCAGCTCTAGTTACTCATGTCTCATATTTTAGGCAACAGAGCAAAAACCCGAATAACAAAAAACATGAGTATAATGAATTTAGATCAAATAGAATCACATCAAATATAAAATTATGATCAGCAGACCACTTAATGTTACGTATCTGGAACAATGCTTTGATTTTTTTGTGTGTTGGGAGATTTTTTCCAAATCTCAAACTATCTAAATTAGGAGTCTCCTGAATGGATTCTAGGCAACTCAGGGAACTTCTAAGGTCATCTACACAATACTGTATCTTTGAGATGGTGCTTGAAATTTGCATTCAATTCTCAAATAAAAAAATCATAACCAAAAAAGTACAAAGTACTATTTTAAGAGAAAATCAGATGGCAGAAATATATACACCTGTATCTTGGCAAGATATAAAGATGATTTGATTCGTATTTACTTATTTTTCTATAATGAATCTTGGCTATCTGACTATGTCTAGTTTACTAACCCCCCAAAAGACAGTGTTATCTTTTGAATCATATAAAATCCCTAATTAACGCTAATAATTGAAGAGATTTTGTGCCATGGGAAAAAGTCAGTTTGCTAAGCGAACATGTGTGTGTTTTATATGGGTTATTAAATCTTATTTTCAGATCTTCTCCATCTGCCTCTAGTTTGTAAACGGGCAAGATTAGTGTGGAACCTATTTTAGACTCCCCACGAAAGCAGAAGGCTTGACATTAAGGAGAACCATGGTTAATCTCCAATCTCCCTCCCCCTTTTCCCCCTCACAATGACACCAGGCAGTTTTCTGTAACTTTAAAGAACAGGTTGTACAAGCCATCATCTGCTAAGCCATGTGGCTGAGTGGCAGGTACTAGACCTTGTCTCTGGGCTCATGACTGGACTGTGCAGGTCGCACACCCTATTTAAGTTGTGACAGCAGCCATGACTCTCCTCTGCTGACCTCTTACAGTAGCACAGTTCCTAGCTGACAATAAGCCCCCCACTGAAGCAGCAGGTTAATTCATGCACAAAGTCCTGAAATAAAAATTCCTTTTACTCTGGGAATCCTTTGACTTCCTCAAGAACACACGGAAAAAGCTAAGTCATCCTTTAAATGCCCCGCACGAGGGATGGAAAACCATACACTGCATATTTTCTCTCCTAAGGGAGAGCTGAGCTAAGGGTCAGCAAAGGCATAGAGAATGGCATAATGGACATTGGAGACTCAGAGGGAGGAGGGTGGGGAGAGGGGAGGGGTGAAAAATCGCCTAGCGGATACAAGGTGCACAGGTGGGGTTGACGGGTACACTTTTAAGCCCCTGCTTCTTCACCAATATACAATGCATCCATGTAACCAAAACCAGTTTGTAGTTTTGCCCATTTTGCAGGGGTATGCAAGAGTGCAACTGACGAGAAAAACAAAACGGTTTTTCTAAATTGTCCCCCTTTTTTATAGTGGGGGAGACTCACTGCTTTTAAGCAATGTCATTGTCAGAGGTGTGTATTACAGCTTAGCTTCCAGCTTTTATCTTTCCCTTTGTTTCAAGATACATAATATACATAGTATATATATAGTACATAACTATATATAAAACATATACATAAACCATTCATATATTTTCTTTGTATAAATATGGTTGACACTTGCTTTAGTTTCACTCTTCTTCAACCATAAAATCCTCAGAGCTGAAAGGGAGTTCTTTAAAGAAGTAACTTAATCTCAGAGCAGCTCACCCACCTCCCTCATTGGTAGAGTGGGTCCCCACTCTCTCACTCTTCTTCCTTGTCACTCATGCCCCACCCTCCTGTCTGGGCCATGCCCTGCCCCCTGGATGAATGAAATGAAAGCGTGTGACCACCTACCCACACACCTTGGCAGAGGTGCACTCCACACACGGCGGCCCCCACCCAGGCACGTAAGCTTCGTTGCACCTTCCAGACGGTATCCTGGGAAGCAGGAGAATGTCAGAGAGTCTCCCACACCGAAGTGGAAACCGATTCTTCTGCTGAAGGCAGGGACTCCGGGGTCGTCACACGGCTCCAGGTCATATTCTGAGACATGCAGAGTCAGAGTAATCGTGTGAGGATTGCGGTACATGTGCAACAACTATTTAGCAAGAATAGAAAAGTGCTATTATTAAAAACAAGTGCGCGCACACACACACACACACACACACACACATTTATATACATTTTTCCAAACTCTGTTCTACCTGTTATGTGGATTGTTTTTCTTATACTATGAGCTCTCTTATGACAAATGACATGGGCTTTAGTATTTTGAAAAAATAGACATTCAAGAATGATAGTTCCCAGAGGCTGGGAAGGGTGTGTATTGGAGGCAGAGGATGTGGTTCATGGGTACATATGTACAGTTAGAGAGGAGGAATACATTCCAGTGTTCAATAGAAGAGTAGGATGACTATTGTTAACAGCAATGCACAGTAAGTCTCCTTCGTATAACTTTCCAGTTGTGAACTTTCAAAGATGTGAACATGTATTCACATGCCCAATCATGTAAGTTAGTTCATGTGTCTATCACGTGAGTGCAAAGTACTGTACTATAGATTTTAAATGTTGTCTTTATTTTTTGTGTTTTTTAATATATTATTTGTGTGAAAAGTAGTATAAACCTATTATAGTTAAATACTATTCAGCTTATGGTGTTAGTCGGGTACCTAGGCTAACTTTGTTGGACTTATGAACTAATTGGACTCATTTTTTTATTTTTTACCATATTTTTTATTTTAAAATTGTAGGGTGCAGTTAAGGGTTAGGTATACAAATATGCATTGCGCAGGTACCCTTGTTGATGAGGTGTGCCCCCCATCCCCAGACAGATATTGACTACCGTTAATCCCACCTCCCTTTCCTGCCCCCCCCCATAGTTTCCTGCCACTGTCAATCCTTTTCTTATATTCTAATTGGACTTATTAACACACTCTCAGAACAGGGCTCATTAGTATGTATGAAACTTACTGTTTTGTATTTTTCAAAATAGCTAGGAGAAAAGATTTTAAATGTTTCCAACACACAAAAAATAAATGTTTGAGGTGATAGATACCCTAATACCCTGATTTGATAGTTACACAAGCTATGAATGTATGAAAATCTAGGTGCACCCCATAAGTGTGTAAAAATGTTACATGTCTAGAAAAAAATAAACACATAACATATTAAAATGAGATGATCCATTTCAAAACTGTGAATTTGGAAGTATGAAATTATCTTACTGATAATGCTAATGATTCAAATCAGTTATTGCTTTTCATAACCAAGGTCATGGAGCATAAGATAAAAATGACATCATGAGGATGTGTTGGTGGGAAGCTTATAACAGTCAATTTCAACTCCAAAATATACCTGCGTGTGGAACCACAGAACTTTTTTCTGCCTATTTTCAATTGATAAGCAATACTCTATTGAAATGTAGTGGAAAATATTCTGTAAGCTAGTAGGTATTTCTATAGACTACTCAAGATGTAAGTACTAAATATAGTAAAAGAAAAAAAGCAATAATGCCTGACACATTGCTGTATTTTGGGAGTACATATTCAAAATATCAGTACTAATAACCTACTTTTGTATTGACCTTGTTCTTTAGAGCTAACAATTTTAGACCACAGTACCCAAGTGTGGTTGCACTCTGGTTGTCACTGGTCCCTTGATGTTTCAGGATCAATCTTAAAACCAAGATAAACCACCAAACCAACTAACAAAATGAATCTCTTGATTCCACAATCACTGTCGACCTTTAGCACTAACTTTCATTTTCCCACCCTCTCTTCCCAAACCCTCTTCATCTCATCTACTCAGGCTTCCTTCACAGCCTTCCACTCAGCTCTCACAAAAGCCACTGTGATCTCCAGACACAAACACCTATAGTCAATTATCAGTCCTCCTCTTCTTCATCCTCTAAGTAGGTATAGATACAGTTGAGCAATCTCTTCTATCATAAAACGTTTTCCTTTCTTAGCCTCTGGGACACCATTCCTCCTAAGTCACCACCCCAACTTCTCTGTCTGATTTGGGCTTTACCCAGTCTCATGTCTTTAGATTTACTCTACATGCTGTTGACATTCAAATATTACTTTTTCTTTAACTTGAACCTTTTGAATAAACTGACAAGTCTTTATGAAACTGTACCTCAATTTTCTTGAGATAAAATTCTATATTTTCCTCCCCACTCTACTTTACTCCCAGTGTTTCCTATCTTCAATTCAGCATCCCATTCACCCAGGCCAAACCCTTGATACGCTCTGTGTGACATGGCACACTTTCTCTTCCAGCCAAGTGGCTCCACTCTATTCTAGCACCATTCCTGTAATCTGAGCCTCTGTCTGTCATCTCTTGCTGAGATTATTGTACAGCATTTTCCTGTTGAGGCTCACATATACATAGAGTGACCTTTGAGAAAGGTCATGGTATAGGAGGAAGGTTAGACTAAAAAACTTTAAAGGTGTAGGAAAGTTTCACACCCATTGGTATCTGCAGCAGCTGGTGCAAAGCCATGCATGCAAGCAAGGTGACCTAGCTAAAGGAAATGTCACACCTACCTAACTGTTAGACTCTTATCAGATACACCTGCAGCACTGCAGTCCATCTATCCAGGATGCTTGCAGTCGGAAAGCCGACCACCAAAGCAGGAACTGGCTTAGAGACCACCTAGAGCATGTCCATCAATAGCTAAAATTGACCCAAATTAACCATGAACTACTTTTACCTTCATTACAATACTATTAGTATCAAATTACCCCAGGAAGCCTCCACTCCCATCACACACTTAATGCCATAACAATACCAGTATGACCCTATAACACCTAAAATTCCCCCACCCAACGTGAGGAAGGAGTAACAGTAACCCAGCCCTAAGACCACTCATTTCTAGAAAAAGACCACTCCAAGACTCACCTCTCAGTACCCCTAGAAATAAAAGTTATA
>CAUYQG010069253.1:0-23133 GCA_963574415.1 Tarsius wallacei
CTACCATACCAGACTAATTTTTTTGATTTATTGTAGAGATGAGGTCTCACCAAGTTGCCCAGGCGGGTCTCGAACCCGCAGGCTCAGGCAATCCACTCACCTCAGCCTCCCAAAGCGCAGGATTACAGGCTGAGCCACCGACCCCGGCCTCTTAGTCCATTTTTAAATTGGGTTGTTTGTTTTGTTGTTGAATCATAGAAGTTTGTTATATATTAGAGATATTAACCTTTTACCAGATATGTGATTTACAAGTATTTTCTCCCATAATGTGGGTTGCCTTTTCACTCTGTTAATAGCATCCTTCAACATACAAACTTATTTTTTTGAGTCCAAGTCTTACTCTGTTACTCTGTTGCCCAGGCTGGAGTGAAGTGGCAGGCTCACAGTCACTGCAGCCCTGACCTGCTGGGCTCAAGCAATCCTTCCCCATCAGTCTTCCAAGTAGCAAGAACCACAGGCACGCACCACCACATCCTGGGCTCAGGCAATCCTCTTGCCTCTGCTCCCAAAGGGCTGGGTTTACAGGTGTGAGCCACCGCGCCAGGCCCATACAAATGTGTTTAATTTTAAGGTTGTCTAACCTATTTTTCTGTTTTCTTTCTCTTTTTTGTTATAAAGATGTGGGGTACAATTCAGGGTTAGGTACACAAACGCTGATTATGCAGGTACCCTTGTTGATGAGGCATGCCCCTCCCTCCCCTAGCAGTTTCCCTCAACTGCCACTCCCACCGCCCCTCCCCTGACAGTTTCCCACTACTGCCAACCCCTTTCCTATAGCATTATAACTGTTTAAGGTCTGCTCATGAGTGAGAACATATGGTGCTCTGTTCTTTGCTTCTGTGATAGATCACTGAGTATGATCGACTCTAAATCCATCCAAGTTGCTGCGAAGCCCATATGTTTGTCCTTCTTTATGGCTGCATAACATTCCATTATGTACATGTACATTTTTTTAATCTGGTCCAGCTTTGATGGGCAACATTGTGGGTCCATGTTCTTGCCATTGTGAATAGAGCTGCAACAAACATACGTGTGCTAATCTATTTTTCTTATGATACCTCTGCTTTTGATATTATATACAATAAATCTTTGTCAAATCCATTAGCTTTTCCCCTAATTTCTAGCTTTTATTTTTAGGTCTGATCCATTTTGAGTTAATTTTTGTATATGGTAGAGGGATCAAATTTCATATGGCTATCTAATTTTCCCAGCACCATTTGTTGAAAAGACAGCCTTTTCCCCACAGAATGGTCTTGACACCCTTGTCAAAATTCACGACCATATACACAAGGGTTTATGTCTGGACTCTCCTTTCCGTTTGTCTGTATGCCAGTACCACATTACCTTCATTACTGTAGCTTTGTAGTGAGTTTTGAAATCAGGAAGCGTGTGACTTGCAACTTTGTTCTTCTTTTTTTAGATTTTTGTGTCTATTTTTTTTTTTTTTGAGTTAGAGTCTCACTCTGTCGCCCAGACTGGAGTGCAGTGGCACACTCCCGGCCACCACAGCCTCAACCTGCTAGGCTCAGGTGATCCTTACGCTTCAGCCTTCCAAGTAACTGGAACTACAGACACATGCCACCACGCCCTGGCTAGAATTTTTATTTTTTTGTTTTTTGAGTTGGAGTTTCACTCTGTGGCCCAGCCTAGAGTGCAGTGGCACACTCACAGTCACCCCAGCATCGACCTGCTGGGCTCCAGCGATCCTTCCGCCTCAGCCTTCCAAGTAGCTGGAACTACAGGCACGTGCTACCACGCCCGGCTAATTTTTTTTTTTTTTGATTTATTGTAGGGATGAGGTCTCGCCAAGTTGCCCAGGCAGGCCTCGAACCCGCGGGCTTAGGCAATTCACTCACCTCGGCCTCCCAAGGCGTGGGATTACAGGCTGAGCCACGAGCCCGGCTATTTTTGAAATTCCATATGAATTCTAGGATGGACTTTTCTATTTCTTTCTTTTTTTTTTTTTTTTTGAGTAGAAGTCTCACTCTGTCACCCAGACTAGAGTGCAGTGGCACGCTCACGACCACTGCAACCTCCACCTGCTAGGCTCGGGTGATCCTTCCGCCTCAGCCTTCTAAGTAGCCACAAGTGTCTGTCATCATGCCCAGCTATTTTTTAAATTTATTGTAGAGACAAGGTTTTGCCAAGTTGCCCAGGCTGGTCTCAAGCACCTGGACTCAGGCAATCCTCTTGCCTCTGCCTCCCAAAGTGTTGGGATTACACGCATTAGCCACCGTGCCGGGCTACTTTTCTGTTTCTATGAAAAACATCATTATTGAAATTCTGACAGGTATTACATTAAATCTGTAGATCCTTTTGGGTAGTATTGACATCTTAATATTAAATGTTTTAATGCATAAACACAGAATGTCTTTCCACTTATTTATGTCTTCTTTAATTTCTTCCAGCAGCATTTTATGGTTTTCTGGATATAAGGTTTCCATGTTTTTGGTTTATTCCTAAGTATTTTACTTTTTCAGCACTATTGTAAACGGAGTTTTCTTAATTTCCTTTTTGGATTGTTCGTTGTTGGTGTACAGAACTACAACTGAGTTAAAACAGGTTGAACGTTGCAAATTCAGTCTCCTCAGTTTGTGGAAGGAGGCTGGGGACTGGGAAGCACAGCCTGGGGGGGGAGGTGTAGGGCAAGGGAGTGAAAGCCGGGACATTTCCTACGGCTTTGCGTGCCTCTTTCTTGGCCGGGTGAGCTTGGTTTTGTAGACCTTTGACTTCCTGTAAAGAAGTCGTTTGGGCCTTCTCCTAGTTGTATATTTAGTCTTTCCATGGAGGAGCAAAGGCCTAGAGCCTTCTAGTCCACCATCTTGCTGACATCCCTCTCCAATGCCATGGCCTTAGTCCCCAAACAGTCATCCCAAGGAGATGGTTATGGAGCCAAAGTGGTCAGAGCAGAGAGACAGGTAACAAGAGACAAGGTGACAAGGAAGGGAGGGGCCGGCAGGGGCCTGGGAACCTGAAACTCAAGACATAGACTTGATTCCATGGAATCCACAGGCACCTGTAACAATGTCTGGCAAGGCAACAACGTCAAGGCAGAGGCCAGGCCAGGCCAGGGCACTCAAGCTTCCTCCAGCACACTGGACTGAACGTCAGAGAAACCACAGGATGTGAGCCACCTACAGTGCTTTCAGCTCACATCCCATCCAGGCTCTCCTAGTCACTGTGTATTTTCAGCAACTTAAGTGAATCAGAATGACGAGCTCCACCCCCTAGCCCAGCTTCTTCCTTCAATCTGAAGGGTATGTGGAGCAGGCTCCCACTGTCTCCATCTGGACACTGGACCCAACATGCAGCGAACAATAAATCAGCCCTGACACAAGCATGGCTCCAAGCAGGACGTCCCTTCCCGTGCAAGTTGGTCCTTTCTTCTGGGAGTTTCAACAAGTGCCTGCTCAGGATCCTCATCTGGGAGGCCCGCTGAAAATACAGACTCCTGGGCTCCGCCCCTAGCGGGCGCGGCTACAGAAACCCACATGCAGGCCCAGGCATCTGTATTTTCACCTAGCCTCACGGGTGAGGCAGATCATGAGCTACTTTCTGGAAAGACTGGACCAGTCTCCTCCCCAGGGCTTCTGGCCTCTCACCTTGTTTCACCCACCCACATGCGTGGTGAGGGCTTTCCTAGGAAGGAGGAAGCAGAACTGAAATTCAGATCTGTGTCATCCTCCCCAGCCGCCTCAAACTGGCAATTTTGCTTAACCCAAAGTTTAAGACATACAATATGATTTTATAAAGTAACTTTTGAATTAGCGGCCAGCATTTAAAAAAAAAAACAGATTTCATAAGCCAGATACATAAGGACAAGTACATGAAGATTGTACTTATATGAGGTAACCAGGATAGGCAAAGTCATAAGGACAGAAAGTACAATGGATGGTACCAGGGGCTGGAGGGAGGAAGAAGGGAGGAGTCACTGTTTCATGAATGCAGAGTGTTTGTTGACGATATTGAAAAAGTTTTGGGTACACATAGTGAGGATGGTTGCACACATCGTAAATGTATTTAGCACTAATGAACCATATATATACAAATGGTTACAATAATAAATATTATGTATATTCTACGATTACAAGAAAATTTCACAGAAAAACCCAGACTTCTGGTTTTTCTTAAAAAAAAAAAAAAATGAAGATCTGGGCCAAGCTTTATATATCAACGGCTGGTGGGAGCTGTACTAGCTGCTGCCTTTGAGTGGGACATGTGCTCTCATGTTCATGGGGACCCCACCCAGCCCGTGTCACTTTTACTAGGCCTGCCTCACTCAATCATGTGACCTGGCTGGCCCTCATGAGCAGAAGGTGGTCCCAGCCCCGGCCCGTCTCATTTTGGTTACTACCAGCCTTGTTCTCCTCTTCAGCCCCTGGTGAAAAATGGGAGGCCAGAAAGTGGTCAGGCGTGTGGGCGAGTACTTTGTGTGTGAAAAAATAACACTCACTGGAGGTGAACAAAAGAGTTTGCCTTCCCCTCAGACCTTGAAAGGTCTCTGACATTAGGAGATCCACAATGATAACCCTACTATAACATACCCAAGAGGCCATGACTTTGGAACAAGACTAGGCTGACCACTCTCCTTATGACTCTAGCTCCCAAATCAACCTCAGAAACTCTCAGTCTCTCTGGGTGAGACCATACAATCAGCCACACCAACAAACACGATCTTCTCGGGGCTGGAGTCACTTTTTTTTTTTTAGTTGGAGTCTTACTCTGTCACCCAGAGTAGAGTGCAGTGGCACACACACTCCCGGCCACCGCAGCCTCGACCTGCTGGGCTCTGGCGATCCTTCCACCTCAACCTTCCAAGTAGCTGGAACCACAGGTGTGTGCTACCATGCCTGGCTTGTGTTTTGACTTATCGTAGAGACGAGGTCTCACCAAGTTGCCCAGGCTGGTCTCGAACCCCTCTGCTCAGGCAATCCTCTCGCCTCGGCCTCCCCAAGTGCTGGGATTACAGCTTGAGCCACTGTGACCAGCTGGTCACTTTCTAGAGCCCTTCTGTATCTGCTTGAATCTGATTTTCACTGTCGAAATACTGCCATTGTTCTAGACCTGCACTGCCCAACTGGATATGGAGCAGGGGCCATTGCTTTCTGGGAAACATGGCCTGCCTGTAAGCATGAAATATATGCTGATTTCCAAAGACTTACTAATGAAAAGAATGTAAAACAGCACACTACTAACTTTGTTATACTGATAACATGTTGAAATACTATGTTGGATATGTTAGGTTAAATAAAATATAAACCTGCTAGGGGTGCCAAAAAAAAAGTATACACATTTTAAACGATGTTATCTATGTATTACTTTTTGAAGTCGAATTGAATTACGGTAGCAATGTGTGACATAATGTTCGGTCAAAAGATGGCATTAGTTAAACGAATGTTAGCATCACCATGCAACAGGCAGGTATACAGAGGGTGCCAAAAAAATGTGTGCACAATTAAAATTGTAATGCTCAATATATATGAAAGGAGGGACCTAGAGAAACTTATAATAAACTTAGTTCATATTTTGCTTCACCATAACCATTTTTGCTTAGACTGACACGCTGTGAATCTATCTAGCACAGGCTAGACACAGGTTCAGACATTTTACTGCAGGCCAAGCTGGCAGCCTGCCCATCCCCTAGGCAAATCTCCACCAGATGCAAGGCAAGGATAGCCAAAGCTTTCAATTCATGGTTTAACATAATAATCTCTAAGAAACGTTCAGGCCCTTCAAGCTGGCTGAAGCCATAGAAATGATAAGATCACCTTTTTGCTAAGATTGTGGATTGAAATGTCTGACAGGTCTCTTTCAGGAAAAACCCTCCGCCTGTCTCCTCCCATCCAGCCTACCACTATGGCAACAATCATGTGATTAATCCACCCATCTGCTTGCTGTCCAACACCTAACTTTAGGACCTGCGCTTACCTGCCTCTTCATGATGATGTGGAGCAGACCACCACTCAATCACTTTCATGACCTTCCCCCATCAAAGGGAAGGGTTAAAAGGATTCAACCATGAGCAATAGTCGCCCTTGAGGCCACTGCTTTGCTAAGCTATGGTGTGGCCATGTGCTCTCTGAGCTATGGCCGGGCTATGTTTCCTGGCTTTGGCCCCTTTCCCTACCTTGGGAAGGTAAAACTCCTCTTTCTCTCTCTCTCTCTCAAATTTACTTTTTTTGCTTTGAGAGTCGGAGTCTCACTCTGCCCAGGCTGGAGTACAGTGGCACGTTCATGGCCACCGCAGCCTTAACCTGCTGGGCTCAGGTGATCTTTCCGCCTCAGCCTTACAAGTAGCTGAAACTACAGGCATGCGCCACCACATCCAGCTAATTTTTTTATTTATTGTAGAGATGAGGTCTCTACACCAGGCTGGTCTCGAACCCGTGGGCTCAGGCAAGTCTCTTTCCTCAGCCTCCCAAAGTGCTGGGATTATAGGTGTGAGCCACTGCACCCAGCAGTGGCTCACATTCTAAATAAACTATATTTCCTAATCTAACATCTATGCAATTCTTCGCATCTTTCTCGTGGCACCAGATCGCACACCAGACACCCACACCCCCAGCAGGCCTGACATAACATTCTAAAGGCCCTGCTGGGAATGTGACCCTAACAATATACCTGCCTGTCGCATGATGATGCTAGCATTCATTTGATTAATGCCATCTTTTGAGTGAACATCATCCTATACATTGCTACTGTAATTCAATTCAATTTTGAAAAGTAATACATAGACCGGGCTTAGTGGCTCAGCCTGTAATCCTAGCACTTTGGGAGGCTGAGGAGAGTGGATTGCCTGAACCCACGGGTTTGAGACCCACCTGGGCAACTTGGCGAGACCTCATCTCTACAATACATCAAAAATTAGCCGGGTGTGGTAGCGCGTGCCTGTAGTTCCGACTACTTGGAAGGCTGAGGCAGAAGGATCTCCGAAACCCAGCAGGTCGAGGCTGCTGTGGCTGGGAGCGTGCCACTGCCCTCCAGTCTGGGTGACAGAGTGAGATTCCAACTCAAAAAAAAAAAAAGCAATATATAGATAATATCTCTTTAAAGGTGTATACTTTTTTTTGGCATTCCTGGTATATTAAATATTACAGTTTTAATTGTGCATACATTTTATGGCAACTTCTATATATATAACTATGTTTGAATCTGTCCCCCAAAGTTCATGTATTGAAAACTTAATCCCCAGTGTAACAGCGTTGAGAGATGGGACCTTTAAGAGGTGATCAATGTCACTATGGCAGAAGTGGGTTCTTTACTGTGAGACTGGGTTTGTTATCAGAGCGAGTTTGACACGCTCACGCATCCGCATGCTCTCTCTCCTTCTGCCTCTATGACTCTCACTCTCTCTCTCTCACCCATGTGGTGCCTTCTCCTATATTATGATATGGAAGCAAGGCCCTCACCAGATACAGCCCCTTGACCTTGGGCTTCACAGCTTCCAGAACCATGAGCCAAATAAACTTCTATTCATTATAACTTAGGAAGTCTATGATATTCTTTATAGCAGCATAAAATGGACTAAGACAGAAATTGGTACCCAGAAGTGGGTCTGTTGCCATAACAAATACTTGAAAATGTGGAAGCAGCTTTGGGACTGGGGAATGGGTAAAGGCTGAAAGAATTTGGAGAATCAAGAAAGATAAGGCCTAGATTGCCACAAATGGAGCTTTCAGGGCAATTCTGGTGAGGACTTAGAAGAAGACAGGAGCTGCAGGGGGAGCCTAAATCTTCCGAGGGATTACCTAACTGCTTGTAATCAGAATGCTGGCAGAAATATGGACAGTAAAGGCCATTCCAATGAGGTCTCAGATGGAAATGAGGAATAAGGTACTGGAAACTGGACTAAAGACCATCCTTGCTGTCCAGTTGCAAAGAACTTGGTTGAATTGTGACAGTGTGCTAGGACTTTGTGGAAGGCAGAACTTAAAAGCGATGAACTAGGACACCTGGCAGAAGAAATTTCTCAGCAAAATATTGAAGGAGGCTGGACGCAGTGGCTCACGCCTATAATCCTAGCACTTTGGGAGGCCAAGGTAAGAGGACTGCCTGAGCCCATGGGTTCAAGACCAGCCTGGGCAACATGGTGAGACCTCATCTCTACAATAAATCAAAAAATTAGCCAGGCATGGTGGTGCGTGCCTGTAGTTCCAGCTACTTAGAAGGCTGAAACGGAAGGATCGCCTTAGCCTAGTTAGCCTAGCACCCCTCCCGGCATCACAATCACTGTATCTTGCAAGTAAATAACTTGTTTTGTCTTTACAGTCTGATAACTGGAAGGAACGTGCCTTGAATTACAGATAAGGTTTTGGACTTTGAACTTTTGAACTGATGCTGAAACAAGACTTTTGAAACTGTCGGGAATGGAACGACTGTATTTTGTATGTGAGAGGACATAAGTTTTGGGGACCAGGAATAGAATGCTACAGTTTGAGATTGTTCCTACTGAAACTCATGCTGAAATTTAATTCTCAGTGTGGTGGTGGTGAGAGGTGGGACCTAGTGCTGCGAGGTGTTTCAGTCATGTGGCTGATCCCTCACAAATGGCTTGGTGCCCATCTCCCAGCAGCAAGTTCACGCCCTCCGGAGACTGGATTAGTTCTCAAGGGAATGGATTAGTTCCTGATAGAGCAGGTCGTTACAAAGACAGAATGCCCCTTGGGTTTTGCCACTTCACATGTATCTGCTTCCTCTTTGACCTCTGAGTGTTAGGACACAACACAGACAGAAGCCCTTACTGGAAGCCAGAGCCATGTTCTTGAAGGTACTAGCCTGCAGAGCCATGAGCTAAATAAACCCATTTTCTTAATAAATTATTCGATCTCAGGTATTCTGTCATAGCAACACAAAGTTGACTACAACAGCAAGTTTCCAGAGAGATGCCACAGGACCTCAGCACTCGCTGCCTGGGATTCCTCAGGCCTCTGCTCCCTGCATTCTGGTGCAGCACTCCTCAGATACCCAAGCCATGGATCGAGTGGCCCCAGGTATGGCTTGAACTGTTTCTCTAGAAGGTACAAGGTATAAACCTTGGCAGCGTCCACATGATGCACCTAGCAGGTGCACGTGATGCAAGAGCTGTGGAGCCATGATGGCCTCTACCTAGATTTCAGAGGACGCCATGAACAGCCTAGGAGTCCAGGTAGAGACCTGTTGCAGGAGCAGAGCTAGCCCTGAGAGCCCCCCATGAAGAAAGTACTCTGGAGTCACGGAAGTGGGACCCCCACCAAGACCCCAGAACCGTAGAGCTACCGGCATGTAACACCAGCCTGACAGTTGCAGGCATGAGACTCCAACCCATGAGGGCTGCTGGGTGGACTGAGTCCCATAAAGCTACAGGGGCAGGACTGCCTGAGGCCTTGGGGGCCCCATCCCTGCCCAAGCGTGCCCTTCTCTGACATGAGGTAAAAAAAGATTACGTTCCAGCCTTAAGACCTAATGTTGTTTCCCCTGTTGAGTTCTGGACTTACTTGGAACCTTTCTTAGACAAATAGTTACCTCTTTCTTTTTGCCTATTTATCCGTTGTGGAATGGGAATGCCTATCCTATGCCTGTCTCACCACTGTATTTTGGAAGCGCGTAACTTGTTTTGACATCACAGGCTCACAGCTGGAAGGAAATTTTTCGCAGAGTGAATTATGCTTTGAGTTTTACCCATATTTGATTTAGATGGGACTCTGGACATCGGGCTTTTGAGTTGATGCTGGAACACATTAAAGAGTTTGGGGGCTACTGGGATGGAGCTAATGTAATGTATTTTGTATGTGAGAAGGACATAAATCTGGGGGGCCAGGGTTGGAATGTTGTGGTTTGAATGTGCCCCTCAAAGTTCGTGTGTTGGAAACTTAATCCCTGAAGCAAGTGATGAGGGCTCTGCCCCAATGATGGATTAATGTTGTTACCACAGAGTGGGTTTGATATAAAAATTAGTTCAAGCCAGGCATGGTGGCTCACACCTGTAATCGCAGCACTTTGGGAGGTGGAGACAAGAGGATTGCCTGAGTCCAGGGGTTCGAGACCAGCCTGAGCAACTTGGTGAGACCTCGTCTCTACAATAAATTTTTTAAAAAAATTAGCCAGGCATGGTGGCGCACACCAGTGGTTCCAGCCACTTGGAAAGATCACCTGAGTATAGCAGGTTAAGGCTGCAGTGGCTCTGAGCATGCCACTGCACTCCAGCCTGGGCAACAAAGTGAGGCTCCAACTCAAAAAAACAAAAAAAATTAGTTCAGCCCTCTCTCAGAGCCTCTCTTGTCCATGACATGCCTTCCACCATGTTGCGATCCAGCAAGAAGTCCCTTACTAGCTGCTGCCCTTGACCCTGGACTTGCCAGTCTCTCAAACTGTGAGGCAAATACATTTCTGTTCTTTATAAATTACACAATCTGTAGTATTCTTTTATAGCGGCATAAAACGACTAAAGACAGCTACTAATAATTTTGCCTGTTCTTTTCCTTTTTTAACATTTACATTTTTAATGTAGCTACTAGAAAACTTAGTTACATATGTGACTTGCATTATATTTTTATCAGACAGTGCTATTTCAGATAGCTAGCTGTGGCTTCTACAGAACTGGTGCTGTAAGGTCACCATATTTTCTTTACTTCTTTTTATTTTACTTTATTTTATTTTATTTATTTTGTAGAGATGAGGTCTCACTATGTTGCCCAGGCTGGTCTCAAACTCCTGGGCTCAAGCAATCTTCCCACCTGGGCCTCCCAAAGTGCTGGGATTACAGATATGAGCCATCAGTCCTGGCCTTTCTTTACTACCAAAAGCAAAATTATTCTCTCCTACTTTATTTCTGGAGAGCACTGTGTCGTGAGCTGCTCAAGGGTCCTTGGGAAGGTCCCCTCTCTTCTCTGTGCTGCAGGGCGCCTCACCTGGGATAGGTCTGACCTTGGATGTCTCTTTCAGGTCCTATAGCTAGCTATCTTGTTCTGTCAAACTGTTAGACTCTAACTCCGTGCAGTAACAATGTGTGTGTGTGTGTGTGTGTGTCACTCAAAACCCACATACATCATTATTCCTTGAAACAATGCTGCAAGTGTTACTAGAAATGCCAGAGTCTTACTACCTGGGAGCGATGGGTCAGAGAGTCCCGAGAAAAGGGAAGGGCTTCAGTTGTGCCCTCTCACCTCAGCTTAGCGCTCACTGGCTTCTTCCTGCCAGGATCTCCACTCCTACCTTCTTGACAACGTGGAGTCCCCATGCTAGGTTCCTCTAGCAGGAATTTCAAAACAAAAGAAAGTGCTAGGCCCTCAAACTCTGGACAACACTGTCAGAAATTTTATCACAAACAGTCCCTGAGAAACAAGGGGAAAACATTAAATCCTCAGAATCCACCTTTTTTTTCTTCCATATATGCTCTATCACAATCAATAGAGGCCTACTGACAGTAGCCTTGGAGGCACAACTGAGTTCAAATCTCCCTTTTACCATTCGATAGCTCTAGGATGCAGGATAAGGTTGCTAGATTTATCTGGGTCTCAGTTCCCTCACCTGTAACAATGGGGACAATTTCACCTACTTCACAGAGTTGTAGAAAGGATTCACTTAAATAATGGATGAAAAAGTGTCTTGCATATAGTTAGCCTTTAATAGATACTAGCTTTCTTTCCCTGCTTTATACTTTCCCATAGCAATTAGGCAAAAAAAACACTAAAAGCCTCACGGAAAACTGAAAATGAATCCTGTACAGTATTTTTTTTGAAGTCTGAATCTTAGGGCTGGGCATGGTGGCTCACACCTGTAATCCCTACACTGCTTGAGAGGGAGGACTCCTTGAGGCCAGGAGTTCAAGACCAGCCTGGGCAACACAGTGAGAACCAGTTTTTACCAAAAAAAAAAAAGATAAAATTAAAACAAAATTTTTAAATCTGAAGTTTGGTGCTTGTACGATTTTAAAATCTGGCACAGGAACTCTTCGAAGGCAGGGACTATCTTTGCAGCCCTAGCACAGTGTCTTGCAAAAGGCAGGTGCTAGGTAAGTGTTGGCTAAATGAATGCTGGATTTAGTGCCAGAAGAGGCTGGTATGCGTGTGGAGCACCTGAGAAGCATTTGAAGAACGAGATCAGAATTACCTGGGCACAGAGACTATGTGAGGTGTGTGGTTCAAGGTTAAAGTGAAGTCTGCAGGCCATGAAGGTTATTTTGCATAATAACATCTGAAGCTTTATGGAGTCTTTTTTTTTCTTTTGAGTCAGAGTCTCACTTTGTTACCCAGCTACTTAGTGCACACCACCACACTAAGTTATTTTTTTTTTTTTTAAATCGTAGAGATGAGGTCTTGCCAAGTTGCCCAGGCTGGTATTGAACCCTTGGGCTCTGGCAATCTTCTCACCTCCGCCTCCCAAAGTTTTGGGATTACAGGCGTGAGCCACCGTGCCAGGCCTGCAGAGTCTTTTTTTCTAAGCAGTAAAGCTCAAGGTGCTCTGTTAATATTTCTTCTACATTCAAATGTGCTTGACTCAGAAAAACAGGGTTAAAACACACAGAGGAGCAAACACAATCATCTCTACATGGGGAGGCATAAACAACTCAGATTTCCATAACGTTTAACTCAGCACAGAAGGTTAGGCCAGAAAGATCAAACTAGAGTCCTTGATAATAGGCTCCTTGATGCAAATAGACCTGTCAGAGGGTTTTTAAATGTAAAATTCCTCGCATTTCCTGAATTTGTTGGGGGGTGGAGAATTAATAACTATTCCTATTACATTTTAAAATTCTGTCTAGTATTAAGTAGCCTCATGGACATGTGAGAAGTGATGTGAAAACCTACTTATTTGCACTTAACGGTTAATTTTTTTTTAAGTGTTAGACTCTCCCAACACGAAGCCTGAGAAAGAGGGCTTCTCCCAGTTGGCAATGCTTTAGCAATCCTTCCCTCCCCAAACAGCACTTGACCTTATCTGAATCCTCTTGGGCTGCTGATGGGGAGATTACACTCTTGAAGGTGAAAAGCACCTCTTGACTTCCCCACCCACCAAGAAAACCCTCTAGAGCCAGGCCCACCTGCAGGGCAGCAGGTGTAGAGATGAGGTCTGGCCAAGTTGCCCAGGTGGGTCTCGAACTCACGGGCTCAGGCAATTCACTCGCCTAGGCCTCCCAAAGTGCTGGGATTACAGGCTGAGTCACCGAGCCCGGCCTCAATCCCTGCTTTTAAATTATCCTGAAAAAAAGAGTCCATCTAGTTTCATCTTCAGGCCTCAAATCAATTCATTCTTCAAAATACTCAAACCCACAAGATAAATCTGGGCAGAGGATTTACATTGCTGGCTGTGGGCAAAAGGCGGCCTCTGTTTGCTTTCTTTGATTGCTTAGGCTGTGGCCCAAGTGGCAGAACTCAGCAGTACAGGGCAGTGTAGTGAAGTTACCTTCTGGTGGAAAGACAAACAGAAGGGAAATTCACCGTTAGAGACGTTGTGGGAAGTTTCTCTACCAAATGAAACATTTCTAAATGAAAGGCTAAATGTTCTAAATGAAATGAACAGGGAGGAGCAACAGGCCTGTGGGAGCTAAGGGTCGCCGATCGGTCCTTAGACACCCAGCCAGGACGGCAGGTGCCTGGTAAGGAGCGAGACCCCGGAACCGTGCTCACCAAAGTCTGTTTCAAGTGTTCTCATAAATATTTGTTTCACATATGTGGAGAAGGCAATCCGATTCACAACATGCCCAACTTTCTGGATCATAATCACACCGAAATGCAAAGAACTGGCGATTCCCTTTCCAACAAGGAAAGAAAAAAGATGAAGACACGAGCGAGCTCCCCTAGGCCTTGGACATTCAGAACGAGATTTCTACTCCATCCGGCTGGACTTGGCTCTAAATCCCAGGGAAGGAGTTTGGCACAAAGCATTGTTCCCACTGTCCTGGCTTCAGCTGTGAATGAAAGAAGGTAAAAACAGTGCCAACCACCACCAGCATGCTCGGCAAGTCTATGAAGTACAGGACACATACAGCACTCTAGGAAAGCTGGTTGGTCTTGCTAAAAACACGGCCACACTCTGAGGACACCAGACTGGTCTGGTGCCCAGGAGCCGTTGCCAGATAAAGGAGAGCCCCTGAAGTTGCAGGGCTAAGCTGGTGGACCCCCAAGGGTTCAGGGATGGCACAACTAAGGCACTGTACTTTCTAGAAGCATGCCTTCTGTGGGGAGGAGAGCCTGTGGATGCAAGAGGTGGTCCCCTGCTTTTCTCTCCCACCTCTCTTATGGGGTCACCTAGTCACAATCACCCACTCACACTGCCAGTCACACCCAGCCACAAAGTCACCCAGAGTCACAAAGGCTGTTGAACAGTCAGGAAACTACAGCCTCCTGCACTGGGCAGGCAGGTCCATCCACCCACCCTGACCCATCCAGGACTCCTCCACCCACCTGGTTGCCGAAGACGGCCACGGAGCAGGCGGTGGAAACCTCGTTGGCTCCGAACCAGACGGAAGCGATGCGGGAGGGCAGGCCCAGGATGAAGACCTGGGCCACGGAGCAGATGACCTGGCCCACCACGGTGACCGGGAACAGGTGCGGCTGCAGGCTGCCCAGCTTCACCCAGGCCCCCAGGCAGTTGAGCGCCGAGCCGGTGAGCGCCACGGTGCGCAGGCCGAACTTCTCGAGCAGCCAGGCCACCGGCAGCAGCAGGGGGATGTAGGTCAGCATGTAGCACATGGACAGCCAGTCAATGGCGAAGGCGCTGACGCCGTAGAAGTGCATGAAGATGTTGTTGATGGAGCTGTATTGGATCCACTGGAAGGCGTTGCACATGGAGTAACAGCTGAACACCAGGACCACCAGCCAGCGGCGCCGGCTCACCTTGATGACCCCGAGGTCCTCGGTGCCCGCGACGCTGGGTTGCGCCAAGGCCCCGGGCTCGGCCGAGGCGGTGGGGTGGGCGGAACTGCTGGGGTGCGCCGAGACGCTGGGGTGAATGGAGACGCTGGGGTCCGCTTGGAACGCGGGCTCGGACTTGGCGGGGTCATCGCGCTCCTCCAGGCCGGGACCTTCATTCACCATGGCCACAGCCTCCCCTGGGGTGCTGGAGAAGCGCCGAGGACTGCGGTCGTCTTCAGGGACAGCGGTCAAGGCTTGTATCTCTGCGTCGACCGGACGCTTGCCCCCGCCCGGCCCAGAGGCCACGGAGACCCGGGGCTGCGTAAAAGTCTCGCGTGGGGCTCCCTGCGCTCAGCCCGAGCCCCGGCTCCCACTGCTCCTCCGGGCGCTCTGATCCCCCCGCGGCGGCCGCTGTCCCCAGGCCGCGGACGCCCGGCCCGCTCCCGGTCGCTCCTGGCTTAGTCCCCCACGGCGCGCTCCGTCCCGGAGAAAGTTGGCTCCGGTTGCGGCCACTCAGCCGGCTCAGTTAGCTCCCGGGCCGGCTGGGGCCTCGCCCCCTCGGGCGCACGTGACCGCCCCGCCCCCGCCCTGCCCGGCCTCCCCACCCCCTCTCCCCCCCCACCCCACCCCGTGTCCCGCCTTCTCCAGCCGGGCCCGCGGGGCTGCGCGGTTGTTTCGCCACAGCTCGCGGGGCTCCTTCCTCCCCCACGTCCCGGGCGCCATGGAAACCATCGGCTACCCCCGCCCTGTACCGCCCTCAAATTCATCTGCTTCCCTACCCCCAGCGGACCCCGCAATAAGGTCCCCTCCTCCTTTCCGTGGGCTCCTTCCCCAAAGAAGGTCTCCCCGGGGCGGGTCCGCGTCTCCAGCGCGGGTGCACCACGCCGGGCACAGCCAAAGCGCCTGGAGAGCCCAAGCGATTCCCTAACCTCCTCCCTCGTGGCTCCAAGCCCTGCGGAACTTTCAGGGTGAAGGGAGAGGTGTCCGACTTCCAGGACTGGTCGCGCTCCAAGGTTATGGGGGGGGGGGTGCAGGAAACCCGCTTTGCCGCTGCCCTCTCCGCAGACGTGGCTGTGCCCTGGGGAGTTGGATTGGAACCTGTTCTGCGGGGCCATTACTCCTAGTGGGCTCTGGGCGCCTCCAAGGTGAGGACCCCAGGCTGCAGAGGCGAGTTGTAGAGGCTCAAGCAGCCGTCCGCGGTTCGGCTCCACGCGGGCTCCGGGCGTGTGCTGGGACCGGGTCTTTGAGGCCACGTAGCCTCAGGCTGCCACCTGCCGGTGTCCATCTCAGAGTCAAACCTCAGCTGTTCCACTTCCGCCCTGGCGAGGGATCTGGTAAAGAGCCCAAATTCTGGCCGGCACGGTGGCTCACGCCTGTAATTCCAGCACTTTGGGAGGCCGAGGCGGGAGGATCGCTTGAGGCCGGGAGTTGGAGACCAGCCTGAGCAACACAGAGAGACCCCGTCTTAAAAAAAACACACATTCTTGAGTTCAAGTACTGCTACTCCGAGGTGAGTCACTGTAGATGGAGAGTTACTCCACCTCTTGATACCTCGGTGATAAAGAGTGGGGCTGAGGACATAATAGCACCTACCTCTAGGTGTTTTTTGTTTGAGTTGGAGTCTCACTTTGTCGCCCAGACTGGAGTGCAGTGGGCACGCTCTCGGCCACCGCAGCCTCGACCTGCTGGGCTCCAGCGATCCTTCCGCCTCAGCCTTCCCAGTAGCCGGAACTACAGGCGCGGGCTACCACGCCCGGCTAATTTGTTTTTTTGTTTTGTTTTGACACTGAGTTCAAGCATGAAAGCCCTTAGAAAATTCCTGACAGATAAAAAGTTTTCCATGAGTGCTGGCTGTCCTAACAAAAAAGTCAGCATGTGTAACACTATCCTGAACATGTTAATTGCATCATCCCATTTAAGCAGCCCAAGACTTCTGTCATGTTACTGTTGCTGGCCTGCATATTACAGATAAGTAAAAAGGCTCACAGAAGTGAAGTAAGTCCTTAAGGTCCCAGCTGGTGTGAAGAGTCACATTCTCATTGGAGTCTGTAGTCGCTCAACCGTGGCTATTCAAATAGTCTGTGGACAGCCCAGGGGCATCCCTGGGAGCTTGTAGGAAGCGCAGAATCCCCCAGAGTGTCCGGATCTAACAAACAAACAAAAAAACTCACCAAGAACAGGATGCCAGTCCCACTCAGACCTACTGAATTAGAAGCTGCCTTTTTTCTTTCTTTCGTTCTTTCTCTCCCCTCTCTCCTTCTTTTGTGAAAGGGAAAAGAAGTAGCCTCTGTCCCTGGGATTACAAGGGGGGATCAAAGAAATGGCTTCAGCCTTGAAACAAACTTTACTCCCTTCCTGGAGACTTTTTGAAGTTTTCTTTCCTCTGTAAACATTGCGAGATTAATTGTATCCTTACCCCGCTATACTTGCCTGATTATACACCTGCTTCTGTAAACTCGCTAGCTTGCTGATGTCAGCAGAATATTGCGATAAGAGCTCTGGAAAATGTCCAACTCTAGCTTTAGCTAACCAAGATGTAAGCTAGGACTTCACTTTCTTTCTTTCTCTCTCTCTCTCTCTCTCTCTATCTCTCCCTCCCTCCCTCTCTCTCTCTCTCTCTCTCTCTCTCTCTGTCAGGCAGATGGGTAGGTTAGTCACATGGCTGTTGCCAAGGTGATGGGGTCTGTGTGTGTCATGAAGGGCTGATTAGGTTAACTTGGTTTCTTAGGCTGGAGGCAAATACTTGGAATAGAAAAGCTAATTAATAGAAAACAAGCTGGGTAGGGGGTTGTAAAACAATCATCAATAGCTACCTTTGAGAAACTGGTTCTGTTCTTGGCTTATGGATAGAGGGCAAGTTAAAGTGAACTGCTAGAAAAACATGACAAAGCTAAGCAATGTTAAAATGGCTGCTCTTTGGATATATCAAATCCATTTTCATCTTTTGTCCTTTTGACTAAGGCAAAGAGATGATTCCACAGGCTTTCAGAGATTAAAACAAAACAAAACAGGTATCGAGTCCAGAAACTAGAAGTCAGTGAAACAATACTCTTTAATGGAAGGCATTTCCTGCTTAGATTTCTATACCCAAACTACCAAAAAAGTAAGTCTGAGAAGAGAATCAAACCTTTTCAGACATGCAAAGTTTCAAAAAAAAGGTACTGCCTTATCCTATCACTCTCGAACCTGCTCAAGGATGTGCCCCACCAAAACAAGGGGGGAAACCTGGAGAGAGTAAGAGACAAGGCAGAGGAAACATGGAACCCAACACAAGAGGCAGGCAACGGGAATCACCAAGCCAAAGGAGAGTCCCAGTGGGACAGCTCCATGCCAGGCACAGAAAACAACCTTTTCTGATGGAATTGGGTCAGAACATTCCAGGAAAGATTTCTTCTGCCACCGTGCCCAGCTTTAATTCTTTAAACTATGCATAACTCATCTTCTTAAACAAACAAACCCTACGATTTTAAAACGGAATAAAATTGGCCAGGCACAGTGGCTCACGTCTATAATCCCAGCACTTTGGGAGGCCGAGGTGAGAGGATTGCCTGAGTTCATGGGTTCAAGACCAGTCTGAGCAACTTGGTGAGACCTCATCTCTACAATAAGTCAAAAAATTAGCCGGGCATGGTGGTGCATGCCTGTAGTTCCAGTGACGTGGAAGGCTAAGATGGAAGGATCGCCTGAACCCGGCAGGTTGAGGTTGCGGTGGCCATGAGCGTGTCACTGCACTCCAGCCTGGGCAACAAAGTGAGACTCCAACTCAAAAAAAAAAAAGGAATAAAATTTAATGAAGATCCAGCTGCTACACCAGTCCCCTTAGGTGATGTTTAGGGAGTGTGGTCTGTTCCATCCTGGCTTTTACACTCTTGGCACTGAGAAGGACACCCAAGACTCCAATCTTGGGACCTCGGGGATGCCTCTTCTTGGCCGTGTCCTCCAAAGTTCCACCAGGGCGTCACCTCAGAAAAATTGAGGGCATGGCCAGAGGCCCCATTCCCCACACCCAAATCTTGTTTGACCCTTCTCTGACCTTCTTTTTGCTTCAAATGTATTCCATGCTTGTAGAGACAGTGGGGTCTTATCCCTTCAACTCACTACTCAACTTCTGTCCCGTCATCCAGAGACCCATGCCAAGATCAACTTCTCTGGAAATCTCTCTGTCGATGAATAGCCCGGCTGGGTCTCAGTCAGCAAATCCAGTGCCCAGGAACTGTTCAGATTCCTCCCCTTACTCACTCTCCACCTCCCCTGGATGCTTCACTCCTCACAGCCCTCCCTGCTCTCCCATCACCACCACTTACTTTACACTCTGGCTTCTCACCTCCGTTGTTGCCCTTGCACCTTCCTGCTGAGCACTGTACCATGCCACGGGGCTCTCCAGTCCTCTTCAGGTTGCTCCCCGCCCGGACTCCTCTCAACCCGTAGCCGTTCCTATCGCTCAGAAGGCACACACGTCTTTGTGATGTTGCCCTGGCCATGTCTCCCAGCGCTGTCCACTCCTACCCTTCACTCCAGACAGCACGCTCCACAGTGCAGAGCAGGTGCCCCCTGTAACCACCGGAAGCTCAGCCACTCATCGCGTGTACGTTGAAATAAGCATGAGCTGCAGTGAAAGAAAGGTGAATTTATTTCAAAAGCAAGCAGATGGGGAAATGGCCAGGCTTATGCCTCAGAGAAACCATTTCAGACTTTTAACCGAGTGCAAGCATTTTTTTTTTTTTTAGTCGGAGTCTCACTCCGTCGCCCAGACTGGAGTGCAGCGGCCGCTCTCGGCCACCGCAGCCTCGACCCGCTGGGCTCCGGCAATCCTTCCGCCTCAGCCTTCCAAGTAGCTGGAACTACCGGGCGCTACCACACCCGGCTAATTTTTTGATTTATTGTAGAGATGAGGGCTCACCAAGTTGCCCGGGCGGGTCTCGAACCCGCGGGCTCAGGCAATCCACTCACCTCAGCCTCCCAAAGTGCGGGGTTACAGGCTGAGCCACCGAGTCCGGCTGAGTGCAAGCATTTAGAAAGAGAAACTCGGTATGGGGAAACATGCCGACGTGGCACAGGGTGTGTCTTGATGGTCAGTCTTGGGTGATGATCCTCCCAGAAGTCTGGTTGGTGTTATCTCAGCTGCAGTCACGTTATGGATCAACTATCTTGTGACTCCCTCCCCGCAAGCAGGAGGATCCCGCAATCAGGTTGTTTTAAGATTAGCCCTCTAGGATTTCTTAGTAAGCATACCAAGACGATTCTAAAACATGTTTCAATGCTTAAGACTAAGAAAGGGAGAGGAAGAAAAGTTAAAATACATTTTAAGCCTGAGATACACCCCCTCCTCCAGGAAGCCTTTCCCATGCCCTAGGTATGATTCAGAGGCTTCTTTCCTTTCCTGCATGTGCACTTTTGTGGTAACTCCTGTTATGTTGTATCGTAATTTTTTCTTATTTTATTTATGTATTTATTTTACTTTTTTTTTTCTCAGTGTCTCATTCTGTTGCCCAGGCTGGAGTGCAGTGGCATGATCATGGCTAACTGCACCCTCTAATTCCTGGGCTCAAGTAAGCCTCCTGAGTAACTGGGACTTCAGACAAGCATTGCCATACCCAAATAATTTTTTGATTTTTTTGTAGAGACGAGGTCTTGCTATGCTGCCCAGACTGGTCTTGAACTCCTGAGTTCAAATAATTCTCCTGCCTCCGTCTCTGTCTCCCAAATGCTGGGATTACAGGTGTGAGCCACCATGCCCAGTCTATTTATTTATTTTAGAGACAGGGTCTTGGTCTAATTGCCTAAGCTAGAATGCAGAGCACAGTCATAGTTCACTGCAGCCTCGAATTCCTGGCCTTAAGCAATCCTCCCGCCTCAGCCTCCCAAGCAGCTGGGACTATAGACTCTACCCACCACACCCAGCTTTATTTTTTTATTTATTTGTTTATTTATTTATTTATTATAGTGCCAAGATCTCACTATTTTGCCCAAGCTGGAACCCCTGACATCAAGTGATCCTTCTGCTTTGGCCTCTCAAAGTGCTCGGACTGCCAGTGTGCGCCACCATGCCCAGTCCTATTTACTTTAAGTGATCCATTTACCACGAGCTCCTCGAATGTATGAATCCTGGCCTGCTTGCATTCACACCCCAGCCCCTAGCTCTCTGTGTGTCTCACAGAAGGTCAGTCAGATGGGGGACTGACCGAAAGACTTCTTGGATGCGTTTCCTAGACGAGTCCTGCCACACATGGCTTCAAAATGATGAAAACACATCCAGCTTGTTCTGGACGCTATGTCTCTTTTGCTTTCCCTTCTCTTGTCTGGGGTGCTTTCCCCATGGTGTTTGGACCCCGCCACCACACCTCCCAGGGCCCATAGGGTGGGGCAGGTAGGAAGGCGTTCCCATCTCACATGGGAGTCCAGGTTTCTTCCCCTCCACGGTGCTCTCAGCTCAGAGATTCCCCAAGTCTGTCCTTGAAGGAAATGTGCTCAGGGCCTGCAAGGTCTCCAGGAAGAGGAAGACCTGGTCTCCTTAGGAAAGAACACGGGAGGAAGGCCTCCTACCTGGACATGTTGACGCCAGGCTCAGGTTTGAAATAGATTTTTCAGTTCCCTGGAAATGGGTGAGTCCACCTGGAAAGGCCTCCGATGGTATTAGGCCTCCTCGAAAGACAAGGCCCATCCATGTGGGTCACATTTTATGTCCTTGGGTGTGTTCATCAGTGTCTACTACGTTATTCTTCATAGGCTTTATACCTATTTTAAATACTTCTTAATCATTAGAAAACCAAATAAGTTGCCTCATACATATGAAAAAGAGTCAACTAAAAAACAGGGGTCAAAGAGGAAGAAGATATTAAAATAGCTTTTTTTTGCATACTCTATGGAAAGCCCAGAGGTGTGAGGCTCTCTTTGCATGATGGGATAGGGGAGCTGTGATGGCAGCTAGATTTGTTGGTTGCCAGGGCAACTGTTAAAAACCATGGATGGTCAGGTACGGTGGCTCATGCCTGTAATCCCAGCACTTTGGGAGGTGGAGGCAAGAGGATTGCCTGAGTCCAGGTGTTTGAAACCAGCCTGGGCAAGTTGACAAGTCCTTTCTCTACAATAAATTAAAAAATTAGCCTGGTCTCGAACCCCTGGGCTCAGGCAATCCTCTCGCCTCTGACTCCCAAAGTGCTGGGATTTCAGGCATGACCCACCAAACCTGACTAGAGTGCAGTGGTATGATCATAGCTCACTGTAGCCTCGAATTCCTGGGCTCAAAGGCTCCTCCCACCTCTGCCCCCTGAGTAGCTGGGACTATAGGCATGCACCACCATGCCGAAGCACTCAACCATTCACTTAGAACACCCCACTTCCACATGCTCTCCTACCCCCACATGCACTGAGCTTTGGTGCCTTTAGAAAGGAGGGCTCAGTAGCTCAGCCTGTAATCCCAGCACTTTGGGAGGCCAAGGTGAGAGGATTGCATGAGCCCGCGGGTTCGAGACCAGCCCAGGTAATTTGGCGAGACCTCTCTCTACAATAAATCAAAAATTAGCTGGGTGTGGTAGCATGCCCCTGTAGTTCTAGCTACTTGGAAGGCTGAGGCAGAAGGATTGCTGGAGTCCAGCGGGTCAACACTGGGGTGGCCGTGAGTGTGACACTGCATTCCAGCCTGGGCGACAAAGTGAGATGCCACCTCAAAAAAAAAAAAAGAAAAGAAAGAAGGGACTTATTTCTCTACTCTCCTGGTGCTTGAAAGCTGGCCTCAGTAAGGGCCATCACATATGCCAGAATGACTCAGGGGACCTCCACTTCCAGGACTGCCTGTACCTATTTAATTTCTCGTGCACAATAATCTGTGCTAATTCTGTAGATGACACTACACTCCAAATGCAGCTTTGTATCTTGGCAGTTATGTATTGCTTTTATAGATCTCTGTATGATGATCTACCTTTCTGGTCTTCTCTGAGTTATTTTTCCTTCCTTCCTTCCTTCCTTTTCTTTTTTAATACAGATGGGATCTTGCTGTGTTGCCCAGGCTGGTCTCAAGCTTCTGGGCTCAAAGTAATCCTGCTTTGGCTTCCCCAAACATTGGAATTATAGACACAAGCCACCGTGCCTGGCTTCAGCCATGAGTTATTCTTCATTCCTTAACATGCTTCTTAGTCACCACTGTACCCAGGAACTCTGTTCTCTGCGCCACAGGATGGCATGCGTCTGGCTTTCTGACCCCTGAAGTCCTGAGCTGCCTGGTACTCCATGCTTTAGGGCATCTCCAGTGGCATGCAGGTGACGTCAGGAGGCTGCCCAGCTGAGACCAACATACCCCATCCGG